>JBAMJV010014043.1:0-5000 GCA_037951105.1 Echinarachnius parma
AAATCAAATTTTTCGAATACATCCTTGTCATGCTTGTCCGAGCTTTGGCCAAGGGCATCGATTTCTTCTCATGGTTGGGGGGATGATCAGTCATTGCGAGGGAGCGAAGCGACCGAGGGGGGCAGGGGCGGATCTAGGTAAGGGGGGCTTTACCCAATGACGATATGGAGCATCGTCCACGAGCCGCGTAGCGGCGAGGCGATTTTTTTTTTTTCGCTATTATGCTAAGGGGGGGGGGGGGGGGGGGGGAGTTTGACTTAATGACGATACGGATACTGTGTGGGTCTGGACACAATGATCGCGTTTTTCTATGCACATCACATTTTCACTTGGCAGCCCAAGGGGGGGGGGGGGGGGGGGGGGGGTGGGTTAAACCCCCTAAACCAGGCACGTATATCATAACACAAACAATAATACCTAAATATAAAGAAAACGGTGTATATTAGTCCAATTGGTAGCCTCTTCCACAATTACATGCGCCAGTATACTTTTTTGTTTTGTTTTACCATCCCAAATATTGGGGGGGGGGATGATAATACAGGCCATCCCCCCACCTCAAATATTGGGGGGGGGGGGAGATATATCCCCCCCATCCCCGCCCCCCCCCCCCCCCCCCCCCCCCCCCCCGTGATCGACGCCCCTGGCTTTGGCGTATTCACGATCGATACGGTACAGCAGTTCACAAAGGGTAATTGTGCACGAACAACACGAGTACAAAGGTCATGCCCGTACGTAAAGCGAGCACACAGTCATAGTTTGGCTTCAATGACGTCACGACATCCGAGCAGATGAGTTCATTAGCATATATGTAAACAGGCGCGCCGGAAGCAGTTTTGGATTGGGGGGGCAAAACCCCAAGGGGGCTCACAATTTGTGTGTGTAGGGGCTCATGGCCAACCACACTCTGGATTGCAGTACTGCAGTAAAACCGCAGTAGTACCGCGGTAGTCTGCAGTTTTTTTCGGGGAGTCCTGAGGGAGCGAAGCGACCAAGGGGTGGAAAGAGCCAGAGGGGGAACGTTTGGGAGGGGGTATCCCCCTCCCACCGGGAAGATTTTGCATTTATATACTTGAAATGGTGCAATTTGGTGCACTGCATGCCATCCCTGTGAAGGAAATTTAGAATCCGAGTTTAAAAAAAAAAAAAAAAATGTCTATGCTCTCACCAGATGTTTACAACAAACTGAGATAGCCTGTTCGCGCGCGAAGCGCGCAGCGAAAGTTGAAAATGGATGTATAAACTAGTTTTTAAACGTAATCTCATACATTTGATTGTGTCTTTCCCACTCTTTTTTTTTGGAGGGGGGGGGGGGGGCTTTTTGGAGGGGCAAAATTGCGTTTTGCCCCCCACTTTTTGGATTGGGGGGGGGGGGGGGGGGCGGCCGCCCCCCCTGCCCCCCCCACTTCCGGCGCCTATGTATGTAAACACATATAAACAGATACTTTGAAAAACAAATGCAGACTTTATTGGAGGTTATACATTTGTAATTTGTGTGGGGATCAACCTTTGAGGGTTTACAGAACAACATATTTGTTTAAAATTCGTCAATAAAGTCTTCTTTTAAAGGGAAAGTTGAGTTTTGGTAGAGAGGGCGCTAGACTACTTAATTGGTTTGTGAGGTAATGAAAAACTGAGTGTAAAATTTGAAAGAGCATAATATTTAAACAATAAAATCATCTTTGTTTGATCAAAATCGGTTCAGAAACGGCTGAAATATCCATAAATATAACAACTTGTAATAAACCCGGGGCCCCGGGTTTATTAGAGAATTTTGAACCAGCCGTTAAAAATTCAAAAAAAATGCTTCCTCTTTTCAAAAAGGTTACAAAATAGGTATTTAAATAGTTGTTGGTTATTTCTCTATCTAATCACTATTTCAACAAAGCATCACATGCACAATATTTTATTCAAAATGGTTGAAACCGATGAGTGTTTAGAGAGCGCCCTCTTACGTTTATACGGCTCTTTTTGAATGATAACATGATCTTTACTACGTCATTTTGTAATTTTGTGTTCCCTTTCTAGTTATAACTATTAGTTTGTAATGTAATGATGCGGGTTTTGGTTACTAAAATTCAGTTTCACTAAAACTGTACTCTCCTTACCAGAAATCAACTATCCCTTTAATTGTCAAAACAGGATGCGTTGCACAATCTACTCCGCGAAATACAGAATTGTTCTTATTGTCCGCATATTACGATGACTTCTATTTAACCTCATAATCCCTCTTTAAAAAAATACTATTTCAGCCATGTTAACCAATCTTTTGGGCCAAAACTTATCAGAAACTTATTAAAAATGTGTCTTGAACACCCTCACTCTAAGAACATCCAAGTGTATCAAATTTAATCAAAATTGTTCAAAAGATATGTAAGTATATAGATCGCTCCTCAAAATGTTTTTTACGGACCGACTGACTGCCCGACCACCTCCTGACCGCCCGATCGTACGCTTAATCCTGTAACCCCCTTTCAAACTTCATTTGGCGAAAGTACATAAACTTGTCCACTTCGCAATTAGGACAACATACATGTATTTATTACAATCTGATGTCAGTCCTTTAGACGTCGTTAGTAATTTTTGTTATGTGTGAATGCCCTGGACATTTATCTATATGTTTGGGTATGTTTTCAGTGGGTGTTGAAACAAAGTAGGCTACAACGCAAACATTTCACATTAAAAGCGATGAATGTTGGAGGATATATATGTACTCGTGAAGATTTTTTTAAACACAGAACAGAGAACCATATGGAAACGTTATGTACGGATGATAAACAATCCTTGAATATGCTCCTTTCATCCAGTTATTTTTTTTTCCATCCTGTCTCCTGTTTCCTTTCAATCTTATAAATTCTTCACTTTACATCTGTATTATAATTTCTTTGTTCAGCATATTCTATTCCTCTTAAATGTACTTGGTCAAAGGGAATATAACACATTTTATTAAGATTTTGCTCAGGCAAGTTTGACAAAAACATTTGGGCAACATTGTCAAGTGTGAATACATATTTATAATAATCTTGTACACAATTAGCGTAGAATGTAACGTTCATACTAACTACTTTTTTTTTTGTATGACATATACATGTATTTCCCTTTTAGTTGTTATGGAGACATGACATGATGACTCAAATGTTTGTCATGACTTCTAATGAGACTATCTGCAAGCATAGACGATCAAACTGATTTATAATTTGCCCATCGAAGTTAACCATTACAATTTACCCTCTTTTATTATTGCCGCATGACGGGGTTTTCCTTTATGATACCATAATGTAATAATTGGACTTACGCACAAGGAACGCATTATCTAGAGCGAGTGGTCCACGAACTAGGACGAAGGAAGTTCTTAATATGGGTGGAAACTCGTTCTAATTAATCATTGATACAAATCTAGAGATGAATTTCCATCTATTAGAATTTCGTAAAGAATTTACACAAACGTGATATTGACCTTCATTTCCCAAGTTCCGTTTAGTATTCATTGTGTTACATTATATTCCCTTCTCCACATGTGTCTAACCTACGAGTAATTTTCCCTTTGTTGACATGTTAACAAATAAAGAAGGGTGGATAAAAATATGTATTTCTGTATATGATATTGCACCCAGTGATGTGTGAAATTTCCATGGTAAATGAATGGTATATGACCAAATACTGAGAGAAAAATACGTAAAGCGACTTTGCTAACTCATTATGAATATACATTCAGGTCTGTCATCATATGGAAACTCAAACATATAAAGAAACTGACCAGAAATATATGATGTGATTGAAAAAGAGCAAAGAAAATGGGATTCCAACCGTTTTAGAACCCGAGACCTCCGGATTGCTAGACCGTGCTCTTACCGATTGAGCTACATAAACCCCTAGTATGGCGCTCGTCCCTGAAACCCCTTAATTTGTATTATTCGTGTGGTTAGAAGCTATCATATACCTGACATAAACCCGAAGGATAGAAATCAACTCAGTTGAATCACGTAAAGTAGGACTCTTTAGATAGTGGAAACAATATTTCATATTAAATGACATGTATAACATTTATAATTTATAAGAAAAACACAACTGCGTTCGTTATACCCTGGCATGCCCGGGTATACAATGGTAGATGTGATACGAATGATTCTCCCTGCCAAATAGTAGATCATTCTATTAAATCACTTTACATCATTAAATATATGTGTGAGTATTATTTCTCAACTTAGTCCTAATAAATATATTTTATTATCGATTTCAGGAATTCAGATCGTCGCACCCGCTTATCGTGGTTATTGCGTGAATGGATATATACACCCGTCATGGCTAGAGCATCTTCTTCGTAAGTAAAATATGATTTCTAAAATGATACACGTAGATGAAAAGCTAAACTATATTTTTGATATATTCCTTGACCGGATATGTTTGTAAGTTTGCCTTCGTGATGCATTGAATATAATATGTTTATTTGTGTTGAAATGAAAATCTTTCGAATAATTTCATAGTAAAATCAGCTATTTTGATGTTACTCCTCTCTAATGTAAGTCAGCCATTAACTAAGGTAATACGTGGCAAGATAATTTATGAGTTTGCTTTTGTTTATCTTGTATGTAGAAACAATGACCCACAGGGAGAGCTTGACAGGCTAGCGAGAACCATCCCGTATGGCCGATTCTACGAGGTCGGTACCAGACTTGGCTTCGATCTGGTAGAACTGGACAACAGCCTCAGGTTCGAACATCGAGGAAACGTCTACCTGGCCTCGCTTGACATGCTGATGAAATGGACGACGAGAGAAGAGAATGCTACCAAGGAGATAATAGAGGACATCCTCCGGAACCCAACTCCTGGTCCCGAAGAGCCACCGGCCAAGGCATCTCGATGTAGGTTATTAACCATACTCAATTGAAGAATTTCGATATATTTTGTTAATTGTATAAAATATACATTTCAATTATTATAAAAAAGCGTTTGAATTTTCATTTCAATTTGTAATTGTTTTGCCGTCATTATCTTTACTATGA
>JBAMJV010014043.1:10000-26226 GCA_037951105.1 Echinarachnius parma
TCAAGAGTTCCAGACAGTTCTGACACGAGTGATGGAAGACTACGAGGAGTTTGAGTTCCTCCTGTCCTTTGCAGCAGCACATGGCGGCGAAGCTGGGCGGGCTGTGATGGAAGCTCTCTGCAAGAATGTGAAGGATGAGGGCTTCATAATGAGAGTGGCATATGACTGTCACAATGAAACAGCCATCGCTCCTGCAGTGGACCTCTTGCGACAGCGCAGTGAATTTACCATTGATGAAGAATATGGATTGAACATGCATTATAAATATGCACTGGCTGTGAGCATCAATAAGGTAAGGCAAAACAACATGAATAATTGAATCACTTAATTAAATGCCAAAAATACTTAAATCAATTTCCATGAAAATGTAGTTCACATTACAAGCGCAATCAAGAGCGGTGTATATCATAATTTTTAAGAAAGGATTCTCAATTAAAACCAATATTCTGGTTTTCCATGCTGTTCTATTTTTTCAGTATTCTATATGTAAACACACCGGGAAAAGATAGTTAATAGTGTACATTCAGCTTTTCATTTAAAAGTACATGATATTTTCTGAACAATTATTAGCGTTGCAGCTAAAAAATTTAAACACCCATGTCACCCTTACCATATGAGACAGTTTAAACAAAGAAAAGCAAATCCGACATACCGTCGCTCATTCTAAAGCAAAGTCGGTATATTCGGTATCAACTTGATACACATTTCTTCCTACCTTGCTCTACAATGCAAATATATTCATATTTTCAAGGTAATACCCGATTTAGTCCCGTCTATCTACGTGAATTAAACTAACTTTCAACTCAGAATTCCAAACGTCAATCGGTATACTGTGTATTCACACCTACAGTAAATGTTCAAATGTAACCTTTCAAAAAGTGCTGCACATAGTACGATACACGTTTTAGGTCATGAGTTAGAAATGAAAGCAAATTTACAATGCAAATGTTTCATTTAATATAAGATCATTGGCGATAGTAATGGTAGACATCTCTCATCTCCAAAATTAGGAGAAATGTATATAGTACATCTTATCTCCAGCGATATACGCTCATATAGATAACCCTAATGAGTTAACAGTGTGTGACAACGTCCGTGAACAACTTTGTACTAGTACGTTGTATTACAATTTCATATCTGTATTTGTTTATGTATAATGTGTAGTCTTTATTAGTTTGATTATTATAAGTTTGGAGGCATGTGGTCGATACCCCATTCGCAATGACACTCTTTACAACACATACAATTATGTTTTTTATTTAAAAAGAACGAACACTACCCCGGTGATATCACGGAGCCTACTGGTGACAACCATTACACATCCTACCGCGCTGGTATCGGCCTCGTCTCACTTCCCAAGCTCCGGGAAATGACAATTGAAGATGAAAATGATTTAGACGATACGTTCTGGGAAGGAATGGCAGCAGGAGCATCGCAGTCACAGGTCATGTATGATGATTATTACTTGCGTGTATTAGTATAATAATGTTATCATATATTATCACGCATGCTATCATTGCATTAAATATTTTCACATTACATATTATGTTGATTGTCAACCAGTTATATGCTACAGCAAGTATAACACATTTAAAGAGATACTTGACTTTTGGTATAGAAGGCGCTACACAAAATAATTATTGACAAACCTAAGTGTCAAATTTGAAAGAGCTTACAACTGTAATGACGGAATAAACTTGATTCGAAAAAAAACAACGGTTCAGACACGGCTGAAATATTGATAATTATAACCATTTGTAATTATTTAGGGGTCCCACAAGAATCCAATAATTTTGATCCAACCGTTGAAGAAAAAAAATGCCTGCACTTTACAAAAATTTACAAAAGATGTTTTTAAATATTTTGTTGATGATCTCTCTATTCCATCATTATTTCAACAAAACTTCACATGGACAATTGTTAATATAAAATGGTTGAAATCAATAAGTTTTTAGAAAGCACCCTCTTGAGTTTTAACAGCTCTTTTTGAATGATAACAGACTTTTTACTTGGTCCCGGAATGATATGGACGTGGTTCGTTATATTGTGTGCGTGTAACAGGTGACCGGCAGGAATACTCCCCATGGATAGGAAAGTGTGCACTTTGCGTGCCGGAATGGTATCCTTTGACCAGGGTTATAATAATGGTGTAAAGCGCTATGGTAATCATGTGAATAGCGCCATATAGATAAACGGTATTATCATTATAATTATTAATGTGTTTCTCGTATACCCGGATCTTGTGTAGGCTTTATATACTTGTTTTTCTATATTTCCTTGATTAAACACTCCATATGTTTCCAAATAATAATATATTTAATCATTCTATCATTGTATACTTGTTGTGCGAATCATGAAATTGTATTTGAAATAATTAACAAGTACATTAGTTTGTATGATGTTCCTGAACCTACAACAAGTACGCATTCGTATTATGACATTCTGTATGTCACATATTTTGTGCTAGCGACCACTGTAAATAGACGGAGCGATATAAATGTTCTAAGTTGTTAACTTTATATTGTATATAAGATTAGGTAACTCACCTAAATATGATTATATAAAACATCTCATTTATTAATATCAGATTCTACATTTCAAAATATGCTGTTTTGTAGATGTGTAGTTATCTCATCACTGGATCACAGTAATAAGCAAGACTATAAACGGTTTCCTGCGAGTATCAAACCTAGTATTAGCAACATCATATTTTAAAATTAGTATTGAAATTAGAATTTAAGCAATGTTAAGAGCAGCTATTAAAACAAATATCTAAATGTTATACAGACCTAAAATAGTAAGGGGCTTTACGCTCATGTAATCTTTGAAAAGAATACAGTCAACATGTTTGTTTCAGTGGAGTAAAAAGGATGTGTTTTACATTGAGTATAATGACTTATAGCACTGGAAACAATCGTATGATTATCTTAATCTTAAGTGTGGAGTGGTGTGGCAAGATCGGTAGAGCGTGTGCTTTCTGATCGTGAGACACCGAGTTTGAACCCTGCCCACTGCCTTTGTCCTTCAGCAAGGCATTTAATCCACGTTGCTGCTCTCTACCCAGGAGTATAAATGGGTACCTGGTCCGGTGAAAATTAGCTTGGTGCACCCTATAGGGGTTGCCCGCTAGTATGCTCCCCGGGGAGTTGAGAATGTGTACAATATCATTGTGCGGGTCTGAACTGTACCGAATGACCAGGGATAATAATAAGCGCTTTGAGCACCTTATATTAGGTGGATATTGCGCAATATAAATATCCTATATTATTATTATTATTATTATTATTAATCCGAAAATCATGTATTACAACATTTTAACTTTAGTTTCCATGAAATATAATGTTCTCAACATAATATGTGTTGTGTGATCAATTTCTACTCATCTTATTGATCTC
The DNA here is from genome assembly GCA_037951105.1 of Echinarachnius parma. NCBI lineage: Eukaryota > Metazoa > Echinodermata > Echinoidea > Clypeasteroida > Echinarachniidae > Echinarachnius > Echinarachnius parma. Next base: position 13,396 of record JBAMJV010014043.1, read on the forward strand.
ATCTCTTGTTACCAATGCCCTCTGCTCGTTTCTCAACCCCTGAAACTTACTTTCTCTATCCACGCATTAATCCAATAATGTCAGCAATTATTATCAGGCTTACATTTCAACATTATATTCTGTTTAATAGTTTATCTCATAAGGTTGAAAAACCCATTCAAGATTAATTTAGTGTATACTATTTTGACCTTCAGAATGGGTACTGCAGCTGCATCCTCCATGCCAAACATTGGCTCAGTCACGAACAATAATGTATTGGCCATGGGTGATTTGTAATCCTATCTTATCGAATATTGTAGTGTTTTCCCTAAACAAAAATACGTTGTCTTTTTATTCATAGAAATTGATTGAGTGTGAATGTCATTGACAAAAGTTACAAATCACAGAGTTAAAGCACATTAAAGGGGTAGTACAGTTTTGGTAAGGGTGAACTTTAGTAACCAAACCTGGACAGTAACATTATAAACTAATAGTTATAAATCCACCATGCTCGAAATGTATACAAAATTACAAACGACTAAGTAAAAAGCCCGTTATTATTCAAAAAGAGCCATTAAAACACAAGAGGGCGCTTTCTAAAAAGGCATTGGTTTCAACCATTGTTCATACAAATTTATGCATGTGATGTTTTATTGAAATAATGATTAAATAGAGAGATCATCAACAACTGTTTAAAAAACGCTTTTGAAATTTTTTGAAAAAGTGCAAGCATTTTTTTATTTTTTTGAAAAAATCATCTAATTATTTGGGCCCCAAATAATTATAAGATCAGATATATTTATTGATATTTCAGCCGTTTCTGGGTCGATTTTGACCAAATAAAGTTTATTCTGCCATTAAAATTGCATGTTCTCTCAAATTCGACACTCAGTTTTTATTACCTCACAAAAAAATTGTGATGTGCAGCGCCCTCTCTACCAAAACTAAACTACCCCTTTAAGTCCTAACCCCCTAACAAAAGTACATTTTAAGTTGCGTTGTATGAATGCAAAATAAATTTGTGCAATACATCAATACACTAAGTGATTAGTTTGACAAGAGAGATGTACATAATACGATACATTGTCAAACAAATCACTTTTAATTGTACTCGAGCTCTTATCTAGATACATGAACTTATTGTTCATGGTCTTTTAATGGATGTTGCTACATCAGAAAAGCATTTTTTAAGAGCCGTCTCACCCATCATGTCAAGCTTTCACTTTTCAATGATATATATAGTACGGCTTTGTAGACATTCTCAGAGATAAGAGTGGCAGACATATGCTCATATTAATATATCGAATCTGGTTATTATTGATTACGATCGCATTTGACATGCTCACATTTTGAATCGTGCTCTACATGAACACGTTCACTTGATGACATGAGTGTCCGCCCTTTTCAAGCCAAATTTCAAAAGCTGCGAGGTTATTGTCTCATATGAAAGAATATGTCAGTTAACAGCTTGCCTGAACCAAACTTACGGAACCAACAGAGCATTTGGTTCCAACAACAAATCATTTCAAAATGGACCACTGCTAGTCCATATTTTTTTCATATTATTACCTAGATTGAGTATGTATGTATTAATATAATTTAATGAAGACATTCTGCATTATTTCTGGTTTTTATCTCATAATTCTTACAATGCTTACACAATAGAAAGAACAAACAAGTGTAAGAATTATTTGCAGTTGTGCATTAGGAATGTGTCTTGCCATACCACCTTATTAACCACCCAAGGGAAACAATAAAATTGGTCCCTGTAGACAGGTGGCCTCTATAGAAAGGTCCATAACATTGTTTTTCTCAACAGGGGGTCACTATTGACGGTCACTACAGGCAGGTTGACTGCTATAGACAGGTTGACTGTGCGCTCAAACCGAAGGGAAACAAAATTATAGTCACAGTAGACAGGTGACCCAAAAAGACAGGTTCGATCCATAACACTGCATTTATGTGCAGGTTAGCCAAGATAGATTGGTTGGCTGCTATATACAGGTGCCACTAAAACAGGTTTGGGGCTATAATTGAATAGGTGGCCACTAAAGACAGGTGCGCAAGTTTTTGTGTGGATCTATTTGATAAATAAGTTGTGAACAATAGCTAATTAATGTCATGTAAAGAAAATCACACATTTAATAAATAGACCAATGAATACAATTCAATAACATTTCAACAAAAGACCAAATAATAAAATAATATAACAGCACAATAACACATATTTGTTGAATTGCAAATCATATTTATTTCAATAATGCTCAGTTAATCAGAGTAACAATGTACATATATATATATATAAACTGTATATACAAACTTCCATATTACATCAATTGTACAAGTCTTTTCATGGTATAAGCATTATACGATAAACTGACCTCTCGATCTTCACCGTATAACTCTTATACGATATTGAGCACTTTGGATCGTATAAGCGTTATACCATATAATGTCCTCTACTCACCGTATAAGCGTTATACGGTGAAGAGAGGCCAGTAGATCGTATAAGCGTTATACCATATAATGTCCTCTACTCACCGTATAAGCGTTATACAGTGAAGAGAGGCCAGTAGATCGTATAAGCGTTATACCATATAATGTCCTCTTCACCGTATAAGCGTTATACGGTATTGAGCACTTTGCATGGTATAAGCCTTATACCATATAATGTCCTCTACTCACCGTATAAGCGTTATACGGTGAAGAGAGGCCAGTAGATCGTATAAGCGTTATACCATATAATGTCCTCTAATCAACGTATAAGCGTTATACGGTGAAGAGAGGCCAGTAGATCGTATAAGCGTTATACCATATAATGTCCTCTACTCACCGTATAAGCGTTATACGGTGAAGAGAGGCCAGTAGTTCGTATAAGCGTTATACAATATAATGTGCTCTACTCACCGTATAACTCTTATTCGGTATTGAGCACTTTGCATGGTATAAGTCTCATACATTATACAATTTACTCATAGCATAAGGGCTATGTGATACATTGGTGTCTCCACATGGATCAGGACAATAAAATGATGTCTCTACATGGTAAAGTTATATGATAATCTAAGTTCTCTTCATATAAACATTGTGTGATATACAGTAAAATCTTGGTTTAGCGACCACCTGGAAACAAGATGAGACCACTATTAGGCATGAGATCTCTATAGAAAGGTGGCCATTAAGACCGGTTTGATAAACATGATACCTAACCAACAGGAATCCAAGGTCTCAAAGCTATGTCTACATATACAAAATCATTAAATCAGGAAATTCATAAAGGTTAATATGTATTTTGTGAGGAATTATGAATGGGAACGATTCCCCTTCATGTTACTGCATGCCTGTGATTCTAGCAGTACTATATGTTTGTAAGACATTCCGGTTAGTTATCCTGTGAAGCAAGTTTATTTTGCATCAGTATTCGCTTAAATGTAAACTACATTAGATTAATCTTTTTTTACTGTGGCCCAGTTGGGCAAGTAAAACCCACATATTAAAAATTCCCTGGTAACTTTAAGCCCAAACAAGGCAAACCATTTAAAGCGTGGTTGTGCTAATTTCAAGCATTGATGAAAGTATACAATTCTTTAATGTCTATTCTGTCTGAATGTTATTCTACCTCAACAAATCCAGAATGTTTAATTACTACATCTAATAATGACACTTAGTTATCAAATAGACTATAACCCTGTCAAACAATAGTCAATATATAATATTTCTTCAGTTTGCAGACAAAAATAGACCATTATTGAAACTAGTATAGATATTTCGTCTACACATCTGCATACATAATGAGGCCCAAAAAATTTTACCTACAACGTATGGCCATTTAAGAAAAATAAGAAATGAAAAATCTTACAAATGCATCAATATTTATATTTACTTGGGGCCTTAGCCACTTCGCGACACCCCAAAGTAGACACACTTTAATAATGATAATATATTGCGCTTAATACAATATTTCTAAGCGCATTATTATTACCCTTAGTCATCAGGTACAGGTTGAACCTGCACAATTATTTTGCGCACCCTCTCAACTCCCTGGGGAGCATACTAGCCCAGCTGCCCAACGGGCGCTGAAGGCTAATTAACACCCGACCAAGAACTCTTTACACTTCTGGGTAGAGAGCAGCAATGTGGATTTAATTGTCTGAAGGACAAACGGAGTGGGCTGGTTTTGAACTGGGGATCACGAGAACGGAAAGTGCGCGCTCTACCAATCTTGCCACATCACATCCACGTAAAACTGAATTGATTATGTTCATAGATGTACACTGGCTCTATTAAAAGCTTCAGCTAACTTCAATTTTATGCAATGTATAGTCGCATATGATCCATAGTAATCGCTGTACTCATTTTGTTTTCCATAGTAAATGTCACTCACAGTGCATACAAACATATGTATGCATTGACTAATCAAACAGCCGTGAGCGTAATATGAATTTGAGTGACACGGGGATTGTAGATTATTTAAACTATCTCTAGTCATCAGCTATCAATGTGTCCATTCTCTGTTTTTTAACAAATAATAAAAAATAAAAAACATCTAAACAATTGTTCTTTTATTGGAGAGGTCACCAATCTTTTGGAGCAGATGTACATGTTATGCTGCTATTTACAGACAACCACTTCACAAACAAATCATAAGTGATTTTTGGTTTTGGTGTTTTTCTTGGTAACTCTTTTCATATACGGTCATTTTAGAAAAATACATTGGCAAATGCAAACTATCAATCTATTCGCAAGAATTTATCCTGATTTTGTAAATTAAAATCAAATCAGATTATACTACCGTATTCGCCGGCTTAATCGCTGCATCCGCGTAAGAGCCGCATGCAGACTTTGAGCATTGAAATTGAAGAAAAAAAAGTGGGAGAAAAGTGCGCTAGGAAAACTGGCGACAAAAAAAGCGGGAATTTAATGGTTTTCCAAATTTTTCTCCTCATCTTGATATATTTCTTTATATTTACGAAAATATAGTTACAAAATATTCAGAATTACCTTAGTTTCGAGCAAAAATATAGTTTTCCTGAATAGGAACAAGAACTCTAGCGCTACATGTATTACGAGATTGCCAGCACTTACAAGATTGTCAGCGCAGCTGCCTTACGCATGTACATGTACAAATATTTACGTACGTAAACGTTTGTACATCGAGTCAATCGCGTACGTAGGTCGCGAGCACGCCTTAGCACGCGTACGCGGCGCTCTGCTGTCTTTGCCAATACCATCCATAACGCACGTAGCTAGATCGATGGCAGGCAAGCGCGGCGCTGGCAGTGCATTTGTTTCGTAACTTTGAAGTTAAAAATGTATCGGATTTAGCAAATATCGGCAAAAAAGGTGAGAAACCATTCTAGGCCAGGGTAAACGTAGACAATTTGGCTAAATAATGTTTTATCACCCAATACAATACAGTGCAATACAACCAATAGTCCCACACCTGCTGAAATGTGTTGTTTTGAGGTCAGTCAAGAGTGAAAATTACCACTAAATTCTTGCTAGAAGAGAAAAAAGAGGAGAGGAAATATATTCAGTGTGAACGTTAATTTTGGCTAATCTTTCTAATATGTCAACAACAAGGGCTTGAACACTGTAATATCAGCAAAATAACAGCCATATTTAGCTGACACGTCCTACTCATGGCGAATCCAGCACAATTAGGCTTTGTACTTTACAAGGCTTATATGTCTGCTATGACATATCCAAAAGCTCAAAACTAGTTAAAGGAGACCTCCGGACGATTTGTAAAAAATCCTACCATAATCTACATAAATCAAAGACCAAAACTACCTACTTTTAATAAAAAACACCCTCCAAACCTGTCACAATCGAATTTTTAGTGTCACTAGTTTTGAATCGTAACTGTTCACTTTCTGTACGCTAGCGAGAAAGATCACGTGACGGCGTGGCGTATCAGCCTCACTTTGCGGGCGCTACCGCGGAAGCGGCTGCTATATTTTGCTTCACTTCGCTTGCTAAAATGCCGATGTGTCAAGCGTTTGGATGTTCGAATAAGCCAGGCAATGGCCAGAAAAGGAGTTTTTTCGCCATTCCCAACCCAGCAAATGAGAGGGAAAGGTGCGCTAGATGGCTTGCCAACATTGGAATTGACACATTTGACGTCAAAACGTACAAATATTGCAGGAATCGAGTCGTCTGTGAGAATCATTTCGAGCCGGAGTGAGCACTAGAAGGTCTGCCAGAGTTTCGGCAGGCCCCGCGCTGCGAGAAAGGTAGCTAGCTAGCGCGCCAACTGCCTTGTAAGTGACTCTTAAAAAGTGCCGAAAAGGAACGAAAATGCAAGATTATCACAATCGCACCTATTCTAGACTATCTCTTATTTTACTTACATGTTTGCAAGGCTTTTAAAACAAATACGAGAACAATTACCTGCAAAAACGGCAAAAAAATGAGCTGATAATCTCCCGATAATTTCCTAACTCTCTCGGACCAGATGAACTGAACCTAGCGCTCTTTTGTTGCCAATTTGCGAATTGGGTAGACTGCGTGTATGATACGCATACTACACGTTATATGATATCGCAGCCCAGAAATTGGCAACGTTCGCAAACGATCTGATTTTCTGCTATTTTCAATCGCTTAGAGACGCTCGCGTAACAAGCGCTTGAGTTTTGAATGTTTTACTCCGGGAAAAGTAATATTATGCTCAAAACTGAGGTAATTCTGAATGTTCTGTAACTATATTTCCGTAAATATTGTTACATAAATCCAGCAAAGCATCGATACTTGTCATTTTATTGCCGAATAAAAAGATGAATTTGAGCGCGAAACACTGCATTTTTGCAGACCGCTTTATGAGATTCGATCGGATAAAGCCGCCGCGCAGCAGCGGTTCAGCTGCCTGTGCTGCGCTGGCGGGCGGCCGGACGACCGCGGGCTGCAAATTTTGCGGCAGAGGGCTGATGAAAGTGAGGCTGCTACGTCATGCGCAATGCATCCTGGGACAGATTCTACTCGAGGCTGCTCGCGGCCGATTCGAACAAGAAGAATTACCTTATTTTTTCGAAAACTGATTGTGAATGATTCTGATGGTCTTTTCTCATCGGGAAAAAGGTTATAGACTCCTAAAATATTGTACTTTCACCTGGAAACTGCTGGAAATCGTCTGGACGTCCCCTTTAACATATCTAGCTACAGAATACATTGAGTATCATATCACAATGTAATTTAACCTACTCAAAAAAATCTGTTTTTTTTTCGTTTAAACTATGAATGACATTTAATGGTAGCTTGTCTCCATGAGTAAGTTGGAATGGAGGCAAGATGACGCTATCCCTAGGAAGCGTTCCTTCCCAGGGACACCTAGCTCCACGCTGACCCTTGACTGGCACTGTCAGCCTCTTCCATTTTGAGGATGTAGTGCCTGTGAACCAGTCCACCATCAGTTCATCTGCACTGAGGCCCTTTACCCGACCAATCTGTGGCCACTCATTCCCATACTGCTCTTGGTACGATGCTACCATGTCCCCTTCCATGATTGTGGTCCTCTTTTCCTTTCTCCTGGGACCAAGGTGTACCTAATGCATGTAAAGTAAAAAGAAGAAACTATGTTTAGTTGTCTACTTAAATATATTTAAACTCTCCAGATGGATACATTTAAAATTGCCTGGCTGCAAATATGAATTTGTGTCTGTCTTCATACATGCATGAGATCTCCCTGGCCTAGCTAGTAGTAAAGGCTCTGTCGTTCAAAGTCCTGATGGAGAATTTTTCAGACCATCATTATTTATTAGTATGAGCAAATGGTTGTAAAAAATATACACAGTTAAAGGTAGTCTCGACACATTATCGTCCATGGTGGGAAAATTTGTATTTATTTGTGCCTTTTTGATCCGAAGAAATCAGATTTTGTATTTGTTTTTATTTTCCACAATTGCTAAAGGACTAGTCTAGCCATACGAGGAAGCTACACAGGTAGATCAACACACACACACATCGTTCAATATAAAATGTGACCGGTACAGTGTATTATCATGTATGTATGTACTCATCGATATCGATGGTACATGTATTAAGACGTATGATCAAGCTACCTATGTAAGCATGAGGACCTATGAGGTCGAACTATTACTTGTTTGTGTGTCGATGTGTATCAGTGTACATTACATGTATTTGTATTTAGTACTAATAAAGGGCCAATTACCCAGAGGCTGATTATCTCAAGCCATAGTTTTCCAAAGAAAATTATGCCTCCGCTATAACGCGATTTTAATATCAATCCTAAATTAACATGCACTGATTTAATTTTTAAAATATTTTTCATATATTTTGAGTCCTGAATCCTATGACCTTGACCATATAACCCCAATCTTTGATGGCTCCCTAGAAAACATTCAGGTACCAAGTTTGATTGAAATCTGACATTTAGTTCTTGAGATTTTGGCATTAAAAGGTTTTTTGCATGTATAGCGAGTCCCGTGACCTTGACCTCAACCTCATGACCAACATTTTATGGCTATGTGACTCTTTTATGATACATTCAGGTACCAAGTTTGATTGAAATCTGACATTCAGTTCTTGAAATGTTGCCATTACAAGCCATTTTCGCATACATATTGAGTCCTTTGACCTTGACCTTTGACCTCATGACCCCCTAAATCTAATCAGATCAGTGGCACACCGATATGTACTCATACCAAATTTGAAATTGATCCGTCAACCGGTTCTTGAGATATCGCGAGAACGAGGCATTTTTGACCTATATATCGAGTCCTGTGACCTTGACCTTTGACCTCATGACCCCTAAAATCTAATCAGATCATTGTCACCCCAATATGTACACTCATACCAAGTACGGACGGACGGGACGGACAACCCGAAAACATAATGCCTCCGGCCACTTCGTTGGCGGAGGCATAAAAATTAGTTTATTGAAGAAGGGGTCAATTGATTCCACTTTTCTCATACAATTGGTTAACATATTTGCATGAAATTTTTGTCCCTAAATACTCGGCCAAGAGTCTAGATGGAGAATGCATGTTATAGCAAAATTGGTCTGTCCTGAACGGGTAAATATGCAGAGAACTTCAAGGAACTACATCGTCTAGATGGCCCAATTTTCACGATTAGGCTCTCTATTTATATAAGTAATTTTTCCTAAAGAAAATTTCACATGAAATCAATAAATGTTGGGGTAACTAGTAAATATCTAATTGTCCTGGGAAGCCTCTTTCAAATCGCCAAAATGTGACGTCATCTAGAGATGTCACGTACATGACGCCTATCTAAATTTTGTAGATGACGTAAGCCGATGAATTGTCAATCACATGTCAATCACGCTGCTGATTTTGGACCCTAATTGGCTGCTAAGTGAGATTTGCCATCAGAAATTAGTTGTTGTTTTTTGGCAGACCTAGTTTACAAGACATCAACTATGGAATAAGTGCTGAAGTGTGTTGTATTCTTTAGACTCTTTAATCAAAAGTAAATAGATGGTGGAGAAACTTCCAGTTTAAATTAATTTTATGCATGTACATCCCCACAATAACTTTACACAATTTACTCCACTTTTAGCATACCTGCTTGAAGTCTACATCTTCTTCTTCCACTCCAACCTGCTGAGGGGTAGCAGTCACTCTGTCTGCAATGATCAAGTCCACAATTGGCCATCTCACGTCCCCATCATCTTCTCCTGAAAATGAGCCAAAAAAACAATTAAGCTTACATTTTTTCCTGGATCTACATGTCTTTTGATTTGAAATCACTAGGCACATGTTTATTAAAGGGTTCCACCACCCAAAAATATTATTCTCATAAATGAAAGATAACAGTTTCAGTCGTCTATACTGACCAACAAGTTCAGAAAGTTCCAGAAGAAATTATATAATTGGAAAACACATGAACATACTAAAAGCATATGTTAATGGGTCTGCATACAAAGATTAAATTGTGTCTAGGCAACCGCATCGTCCAGAATTCTGTTTTCTCCAAGCATACGTTTGAATAGAATTAGCACACTCTCATATGTATGGCGCAAACGGAACCATGAGGTCATGTTGGTTCCGCAAGTGGTAGTAATTAACCCCTGTTAGATAAGTGTGCTTTATAAATATTTATATTATTATCATTATTATTATTATCCTGCCATCGTTGTGCATGAAGACACAATATTGTATTGTTTATGAATTAACTATTTTTTTTAGTATCAATCCATTTAATATCACACAACGGTACGAAAACATATAGTTTTGAGTTGTTCTTTGCCTGGTGGTCCCCTTTTAACCACTTTCAATACTTTTTTGACTGACAGTGACAACTGCAAACTTGCCAATTGTAGTACATTTGTTTTTTGGTTTGGATATCCATCTTTGAATATGAGGGTCTCGGGTTACATTCCTTAACATTGCAGCCGCACTGTGTCCTCCAACAAGGCACTGTATATACATATATTTGCTTGCTCTCGACCAAGGTACCTAACATGAGATATACTTCAAATGGGCAATGTGCTTTATCAGGGCAGCTTGGCTAAAGCCGGTTTACTCATATTTCAGATTTCAGATTCAGATTGGCCTTTAAAATGAATCTCGTGATCCTTTGAAACAAAGAAAAACTTGACCAATTCTATTATATTGTGTTATGGCCCCATGCAGGCCAATGGACATGTGCTAAAGTAATAGTTTGTATTACCACTTGGTCTCTTAATCTATTCAGCAACATATATAGAATACTAGAGCAGTTTTTACATTAAAATTCCAAGCTATTTTTGGATAATGAATGATGTGACCTTTGACTCAATGACCCGTAAATATCATCAGAACATTGTCACCCAGTTCATATAAAGTTTTATAGATTTGGAACAATCAACTAGTTCTCAAGATATCACAAAAAAGTGTGGAAAGAAAAATAGATAGACTGATCGATGGACAACCCCAAAACAATGCATCAAATGTAGTGCCATAACTTCATTGGTAGAGGCATTCAACATTGAATTAACCCTTACAAGACTTTTTAATGATAAGATAACGCACAAAAGGACACCTACCTTCTTCCTCCAGGGTCAGAAGCTCACACATTGAATGCCATGCTGCAATATCCTCTGCCTCCAGAAAGGGCTCCAGCTTTGAAATGGCCCTAGCGATGCGAGGAATGTCGATGTCAGCAAATGACTTCTTGATGACTTCTGGCTGTCCATCTGGGGGTGAGTGCAGGACATGTGGGAGGCCGGTAGTCTCTTTCCATTCTGATGTTGACCAGTCCTTGGTGTGAAGTGTCGCCTTTCCCTGTTGGTCTAGTGTGAACTTGAAAAGGTGTGGTTTGCTGTGGAAGTACATGGGGTTCTGGTGAGGCTGGAGCCACTTCCTGATGTTGAAGAGATGGGTGAGGCGTTCAGCAGTGGTGTTGTCTCGGTTGAAGGAATCTGGGATCGACTCAAGCAATTTGGGGAATGAGGCCACTGAGTTCTTCTTGAGGTTGACGCTTATTCTCGAAAAGAACTGGTCGACATCCTCGTGGGTATGTCCAACCATCAGAAAGCCCACTTTGATCTGCAAACCAAAACAAAAGAAAAATGATCACTTTTACAAATTGCAATTGAAAATCAGTGAAATAAAAAAAAAAATGACAACGATAAGCTAAGGGTATATGACATTTTATGACGTTGTCTTTCTTTAGAGTAATGCAATTCCTGATTCTGTTTAGCCTTCATCGAGATTTGGCAATTGTAAAAGCTAAGCTTTGCCTATTTTGTTAGTTGACACAGCTCGCAGGGTATGTGCACAAAAGAAGGCATAAACGCAGCTAACAAAAAAGGGCCGAGCTAGATTGCTCTCAATTGTTGACACAACTAAATGCAGTTAATGTGAAATCTGAAAGTCTTCGTATGAAAAATTCAAAAACTTGATTACAAAAAAAAAAGTAGAAGGAACCTCCCTATTCAATGTCATAGATGGGGTTAAAGATATGTAACTTTGCATGATACTCTTTCACTGATTGAAGGGGGAAAAATAAGAAACATTGACATTAAATCATGTTATGGTTAGAGAACATAATCATACATAGATTGCAGGTGGGGAAAGTAAGTTCTCCTTTAATTAAATGAAGTAAGCAGTCTTCAACAGTTTTTAAATTTCTTACATGAAAATACAGTATGATCCCAAGAAGCTTTCCACAATAGAGAACCATTTTTTTCCCTGCACTAATTTATTAAGTTTCTTTAGATTTGTATTGTATGTGAAGTAGTATACTCACTTTTCTGAAGATCCTGAGCTGAACCAACAGAGAGCAGAAGGCGAAGAAATACTGGTTTTTATTTTCTCTGGCGGTATTATCTAGCTGGATGTACAAAACTGGAGGCAGGCAGTCAGAATATCTGATGAGGACTTGCAGGAGAATGTTTGTGGTCAGGTTGCTGTCATGTGGGTACTCGTTTATGTCTATGTATGAATGTTGTCCTTTCCCATGGACGATGCAGCCGGTAACATGTGTGTTAAGAAGGTCGCCATGGTTGAGGGCTTTTGGAGTTGGTTGCAGTTTGGGTATGGAGGTGCATTGCTGGTCCATGCCATCTATAATGACGCTCATATATTTCTCTGGGTTGGTCTTGGCCTTCGTGATGTGTTTGTAATATTTTTTCCGTTCATTTCTGTGGAGAAAAAGTTAATAAGTCATTAATTATAATAATCACTTTCTTCATGCCACATGCAGCTACATATCACAGAAAATATTTTAGTAAGAGATTCATAACATGACACTGACAGCAAACTTGTCCTTACAGCACATATCGAGGAAAATTCTATATAGAGATATCATTTTGTCATTTTGAATGGTCATCTGTCTTTTGGTTCTACAAATTTGGAGCTAATTAAAAGCATACATAGTCAAAATTGTCTT
>JBAMJV010014044.1:0-18733 GCA_037951105.1 Echinarachnius parma
GGGAAAAAGGAGGTTGTAGGAATTATAGTGGGAGAAAGGGAGAGGGTGTGTGGGGAGTTATTGGCTATTGAGTCGGGGAAGGAAAGGCGGAGAGGTTGGGAAAGGGGTGAGAAATGGGGATAGGAGGTTGGGAATGGGGGATCGAGGATGTGGGAACAGGGGAGAAAAGGAGGTGAGAGAGGAGGAGAGGAAGTGTGATTTAGGGAGGAAGGGGTTAGAGGATATGAGGAGTGTGTGTGTGTGTGAGGAAGGGCAAAATGAGGGGATGGGGAGGTGGGGGGAGAGGAAAGGGAGTGGGAGAGGTGTGAATAAACAGAAGGTGGGGGAGAGAGGGAGTAGGAGGTGTGGTGGGAGAGGAAAGGGAAGAGTGTGGGAAGTGGTGTAGGTGTGTAGTGGGGGTCGGGGAATTGTGAGGGAGGGGATAGTAGGAGTGGGGAGTGTGGGAAAACAAGGGGGAGAGGTAGGGGTTGGAAAAGGATGAGGGAGGAAGTGGAAAATGAGGGGGTTAAGTGGTGAGGATAGAGAGGTGGGTTTATAGTGAGGAGAGGGTCCAATTTTATAAACAATTCCTTTTGATTAGTTTATTGATTGAAATTCGTTTTCGTTTAAAATCACAAACAATAACAATACTGTTATTGACAATGCAATTTTGTAAACAAATGGCTTGATGAACCATTATCAGGAATGCACATTTGACACTCCAGGGCCCGGTTGCAGAAAGATTTACAATCTTATTGCAAATTACAATTATTGTAAGTCCGATCATGTGTTCTAAATGCGCACATCTGATTGGTTAAAACGCGCAAATTGCCTAACTTACAATAATTGTAACTTCCAATCGATTGTATTTATTTCTGAAACTGGGCCTGGTCTTCCATAGAGTCCACAGAATACATACAATCAAGCGATATTAAAATACACAACCATACACAACTCATCTCATGAATATTATGATCGCGTAAAAAAACAAACTTCCTCTTACTGACCTGCAGAAATAATCGAAGTCAAACTTGAATAATAAATGCTGATCCCCATCAAGGAGAAATAGATATATAAACCCCTCAAAAAAAGTTCGGAAACTCAAGTTTGATCGATCATATCTCTCATATTTTTGTATTAGCATATTCGAAATTGATGTCACAATAAAGCCTCATTATATACCTTTCAAAACGGTGCATTCTGTGTAGTGATTATGCAATTGGGGCGATTGCAGTAGCCCAGAGAATAGGTGGAGGCAGGAAGTGAAATGTCGAAAAATGGCTCAATGCATTTAATTTACGAGTGCATGACTGTGCTGACCAGTTTTTTTGAAAGTTCACTTTTGATTTAATACTGCCACCCTTTCCATTCATCAAAATCATTGGAATATCATTTTAATGGAAATTATCTTTTCATTACGATGGCATATTGATAGTAATGATTAGGCAAATGGGTTGTGCGCATGCAAACCGGAATATGGAGATGGGTCGAGTGTGAAATCAAACAAAAAATATGGGAGTTGACAAAAAATCAGAGCGTTGCATTTTTTTTTGAGCTTTTGGGAGGATTGTTTAGCATTTCAAATGAAATATTCATGATTCAAATTGATATCAACGGAAAGCCCAACAACTCTTCTGTACGAAAATGTGACATTTATAATGATTTTTGTAAAGGGCGGCTGCTGGGAGATGAATGTGGGGGAGCCTCACAAGTGACCCATTTCAAAACGCTCTGATTTGTTGTCGGTGTCTTTTACCATTGTGTGGAGGATGTAATGCGACTTGAATGAGTTGGCCATGAATGAGAAGAATTCAATTGAAAACGCATGAATAGTGACTCAGTTGTGCCTTGAAATCAGAGCGTTTTTAAATGGGGTCACTTTCGAGGCTCCCCACATTCATCTCCCTGCACCCGCCCCTTTACTAAAAATCATTATAAATTTTACAATTTTCATACAGAAGAGTTGTTGGGACTTTCCGTTGATATCAATTTGAATCATGAATATTTAATTTGAAATGCTAAAAAATCCTCCCAAAAGCTCGAAAAAAATGCAAACGCTACTGATTTTGTGTCAACTCCATATCTTTTTGTTTGATTTCACACTCGACCCATCTCCATATTCCGGTTCACTGCACACACACCCATTTGCATAATCCTTACGATTAATATGCCATCGTAATGATGAGATCATTTCCATTAAAATGGTATCAAATACCAATGATTTTGATGGATGGAAAGGGTGGCAGTATTCAATAGAAAGTGAACTTTTAAAAAAATGGTCAGCACAGTCATGCACTCGTAAATTAAATGCATTGAGCCATTTTGCGACATTTCACTTCCTGCCTCCCCCTATTCTCTGGGCTACTGCAATCGCCCCAATTGCATAATCACTACACATAATGCACCGTTTGAAAGGTATAAATTTCGAATATACTAATTAAAAAAATATGAGAGATATGATCGATCAAACTTGAGTTACCGAACTTTTTTGAGGGGTTTTACTTCTACTTAATTACACACACACACACACACGCACACACCGACACACACACACACACACACACACACACACACACACACACACACACACACAAACACACACCACACACAAATGTACATATTTATGCACATCATCTAGTGTTGAGAGCAGGCAGATGCAATTATGTTTTTATATTCTACCAAGATCAGCTTATGTGGACAGATAGGTAATTTGATCTAAATCCGACTATGCTTAATATACGACATAACAAACAAATTATCACATCTGTGTGCTTAGATATATAAGAACGTAAACTGAATATTATTACCATTTATCGGCAAATCCTCTGATATTCGACGACGTAATGTTTTGTTTCACTCAACAAATTCCACTGTTTTCCTTTTTTTTAACAAGCCGTTGCGAGAAGCCGCATCAAAGTCTTCTTTGTGAGCGAGTGTAGCAGAGCCGACAAGATGAGTTCCAACATTCTGCAGAAATAAGTTGTTTCCCAATTATCACTATGGTGATGTTCTTATAGCGCATGCGCGAACCTACGACGGGGTTAACATTTAAGTTTGATAATCATATTCTTTCTCGTAGTAGGTGATTGAAACTATATTGTTCATTGTCTGTGTGTTGGGCGTTTCCCGGTACTTTTAAATTGGCTTTAATGTGGAAATGTTAAGTTAAAGGATGGCGAGGTCACCCTTAAGTTAAGCAGGAGTGAACATCGTACTAAGATTTTCCTGGATCGACACATTTGAAGTTGGAGGAGGGGTTTGGCCAGTTCGAACACAGTTTCTATATATTATACGGCTTTGGCTTGACAAGAAATCAACTAAAGAATTTCCGTATCAACTCAAGAATACATAATTATAATAATAGAGAGATCGAAAGAGGGTAATTAAATGTTGAAATGGATTCATGCACGCTATGTGAAACCATGGTGACACTGCCTATTCATGCATTGTCTACTTGCACACACATTTTCACCTAAACTAAAGAGCACTAATATTATCCCAAGTTTCTGATTGCGACTCCATGGCATTACCATAGTGATCACAAAACCGCGTATGAATGACGGTAAGACACAATAATTAATCGGTTGCCCAAAGTAACATTTGTTATCGAAGAACAGCGTTATATCAATAAAATCTGAATAATTATTCCAATAAATTTTATTTGGGCGTTTAACTTGAAGATGTGATCGTAAATATTTTTGTCCTGAATCTTAAATGTTAGACTCAAATTTGTAAGCTAAATTTAATCTAATTTGCAAATCATTGTCATCAATAACACCACTGAAGGAGGCATGTTTTTTTCTTATGTAAATACTCAAATGAGGTTAGTGAGCTTTTTCGTCATAGCAAACATCAAAATCATTATAAAAAAATGATAAGATTGATATAATAGATTGTGTCCATACATATGTATGATGTAGTGTGGCAAAGTGTGTTAAACTAAGACTATATTGTTAAAGAGATATCTGATCTGTATGAAGTCAATTGACAACATTATAATAATAATAATAATAATAATAATAATAGTACATTTATACCGCGCGCACATTTGTCCATTAAATACTTGTGGCGCACATTTCAAAATTTCGAAGTTATGAGAGAATAACATATAATAAAGTAATGATCATTAAACATAAAAAAATAATCACAAGATAATAAAACCAGGCATCATTTCAATTAAATTAAATGCAATAATCTAATTCAATGCACTTCAAATTTCCACTATCGTTTCATTATGTACTGTGCACGATGGGTTCAGCATAACACTTTATAATGTAGCTTATTACTTTGCCGCATAATAATGTATCATTTAAATCATGAAGTAACTTTCACAGTTACACGTACATTATTTTAAACCCTTTATCAGTTTTCATGTGGTACCCTAGGTACTAGTTCCCTTTAAAAACAGCTAATAACTATGTTGGCGTATGCAAATACTGACAAAGGGTTGATTAATGCTGTGATCCGATGTCCACAATTTAGGCTTAGAGGGCGCTATCTTTTCTACCATTTAAAGTGATCCCTGTAAAGTGTCAGATATTGCACAAAATGGACATTTGAGACTTCAATCACTATATCAATATTATTGTAAAATACAATTGAAAGATTTGTGAAAGTTTGAAAGAAAACAAACACTTGTTTACCTAGTGAAAAAACGAATATTGAGTTCATATTTTATCACCGAATACTGATGGCCTGCCGTAGATTTGTCGCAGTAATAATCATCCGTTTGATCTTGACAATATCCGCACCCGTGTATACAGACGGTACGGAATTCATGGAATTTGCGCGCGCTCGGCTCAACAGTCGGGTCGTGGAAGGTTTCCCACGCGCGCTGGCCGTACGTGTTCAGCTACGGCAATCGTACTTGTTATCAAAAGCGTTAGCAACGCTTTTGAAATAATGATTTTCAATGATAAATATCTTCATACTAAAGGGACATTTGAAAAAATCTAACCCTATTTCATTCTGCTCTTATCATAAGCTAAACAACACGGCAGCAGAGAAACGAGGAAAGCTCCAATTATTTTTCGTGGAGTTAGACACTTTACCTGTATCACTTTAAGCATCGTTGAATTACAAGTTTAATCACTCAGACTCAATTTGACCAGAACTAAACTATCTGTGAGTAATAAGCAAACAATATACGGTAAGTGTTATTATTATGTGAAATATAAGGACAATTTCCATGCGCCGATGCGTAGATTGGGCGAAAAGTTCACCTTACCCAGGCCTGGGGGCAAAAGGTGTTTATCAGCTTTTGCCTGTTGTAAAAGGTTGGTCACCAGAAATGGTTTCTAGGACCCTCTAGGATCACAACCTAGGTGGACAACCTCGCGAACGAGCTAATGGAAGTCCACATGATGAGTTTCAAGAAAACCACCCCTAATATGCACTATTAAATAGTGTGTTATAGCCTTAGTGGTCATGAATACTCAGTCACACATAATTGCACAATTACACCACAATGCACTGTTGATTCCGGCTTGTTATTTCGTGGAAGCCTTCCCTAGAGTCCTGCGCATCATTTGATACCAATTTCGAGCATATTGCATCTTTGGTTACTGTGTCACGCGTTTGTAACAACGTAATATGTCACATATAGACGTGAAATTCGTATACAACGCATATGTATATAAGGCAACTAAATCCTAAAAATGAAAAATAGTCTATATTGCGATTTTTTAAAACGTAATTCGCAGTTTAGATAACTTTATAGAGCACTATATTATGTAACTAAGTATGTAACTCAATAAACTTAAAAAATCATAAGCAATAACAAACAATGAAATATATAAGAATGTGAGTTGTTAATGTAATAATTTGTTTAGATGTGGTTAAATTAATATATCAAATGATACAACATATATCCACAAAATCACATATTAAACTTATACCTTGAATGGGATACACGGGAGGAGGGAAGGGGGTGTTCAAAAGGGCAGCCTTTCATTTATGAACTCCAAACTTAATTATAATCGAGGTCTACCCACCCAGTTTTGGACGAAGTGTGTCTGTAGGCTTACATGACACGTTTGAGGGGCGAGTCTCATTCTATATTTTATATCGGTTACATTCGGTTACATTATTGATATTAATGTTGGATATGTCTACTTGGTATTGTGTCTGAATTTAAAGTTAAATGGACGATTTATGACCAAGTAATGGGCACAAATTTGAAAATATCGAAAATAAAACCACTGGTTGGGAGTTGTGTAAGCGGGGGTGGGTGGGGGGGGTGGGGGATCAGTTAAAAATGTTCGAAGCCGAGACCGAGATCCTTTAAAAATGTTCGAGGCCGAGCCAAGATCCGTTATTAGTTTTCGAGACGAGACCCACTGGTTGAGAGTTGTGTTAGCGGGGAGGGGGTGGGGGGTGGGGGGTGGTGTCCGTGAAAAACACCCCCAGTTCGCATATGAGTCTTGGTACAAAGGGCGCTGTAATACATAATTATACTTTTGTTTAAGGACTGTTTAATCAATCTAATAATGTTAATTTGTATGATGTATATGTTTTCAATTCAGTCATTATACGATGGATACATATAAATGCAAAATGACATAATTATCACATAGTATTCTTTTTACAACACGACAAGATATAGAGAATCTTATTGTATTACAACATTTATCTACTTAACCGTATTGCTGTAATTGCCCCTAACAAATAAGAGTTATTGAGTAATGTAGCTGTCTAATTACTATTCAACGTTGCGACCGACATTTCACGAAAATAGAGTAACTAAAATAATGCTGATATTTGGGTTAGATGAAAACGTTTAAAGAATATTTACATCAAGTCCCATAGTCAACATTACAATACTTGTACGAAAACAGCCATCATATATCAACGTCAATGTGCAGCTTAAACGTACGATTTTAAAAAGTCTTAATTAAAAACTATAACCCTCAATGAAGCAAAACAACATCAAACGCTACAGTAACAAACAACTATCACTTAATTTACATAAACAAACAAAATGAGAGTTAAACGCAACTTAATATCTTACCAAGATATTAAACGATCACTATTGCAAAATCCCCTTCATTTTTGAAAAACTATATCGAAGCATTAACATGAAAACACATTTTTTTCAGAATAAAACATTTTTTTTTTTTTTTTAGCAAGCGCTATTTTCAACACTCAAAGACTCTCAATATTAGCAAAACAACATCAAAACAATACAATGCAAATAATTATTACTTAAGTTCCATTAACTTTCTTAAGAATTGAAAGGCAATCAAATATCATACCTAAATGTTCAACCCCCACTATTTCAAATGTCTCGATGAACAAATGAGACGAATTTCGCAAAAAAATGTATCGAACACAAAAATAAATACATTATTATTTTGAGATGTTTTTATTTGTTTGATATTTCTTACTAACTAAATTTAATGTTGATTGATTTGCAAATTGAAACAAATCAAAACAAATCTATCGATACAAAATGTGTTGTTACATGGAGTAAATAACACAAAAACAATTTATACAGTATCTATTTTGCAGCCATCACCAAACTAAGGAATACATTCCAAGAACACAAGGATACTATTAAAATACATCAAAATAGTGTATTCGGAATGTTCAAAGGGTTACAGTCCGTTATTCCGAAGGTTCGTTTTTCCGAAGGTTCAGTTATTCCAAACATTCGTTATTCCGAAGGTTCAATATTCCAAGGGTTCCTTATTCCGAAGGTTCGCTATTCCTAAAACGAAATCGGGTTCGTTATTCCGAAGGTTCGTTATTCCGAAGGTTCATTAGTCCGAAAATAAAATAGGGTTCGTTAATCCGAAAATTAAATCGGGTTTGTTATTATACTATAATTTGTGTTTTGTTTATTTAATTTACAGCCTCCATTTAGCATACCCCTCCCCCTTTCCCTCCCTTGGCCAGACCAATCAAAGATTTAGGTTTATTTTTATCTCTTTATATGAAATTATAGCATTATAACAAACCCAAATTCATTTTCGGATTAACGAACCCGATTTCATTTTAGGAATAGCGAACCTTCGGAATAACGAACCCTCGGAATAACGAACCTTCGGAATAACGAATCTTCGGAATAACGAACCCGATTTTATTTTCGGACTAACGAACCTTCGGAATAACGAACCTGATTTCATTTTAGGAATAGCGACCCTTCGGAATAACGAACCCTCGGAATAACGTACCTTCGGAATAACGAACCTTCGAAATAATGCAACAAGTGTTCGGATTAACGAACCCTATTTCATTTTAGGATTAACGAACCCTCAGGTATACGAAATTTGCGTGTTCGGAATAGCGAATCTTCGGAATAACGAAGCGCACCCCGTTCAAAGTGATACTGGATGCAATTAAAACATGAATAAGCAACTCCGCTGTAGTCTAACAATCAACCTCATTGGTTTCTGAATCTATGTGGTTTATTATCACCCTCTCACAAAGTTGTAAGAAATTCATCATGTTACAAGCTTACAGCAGCTTAAAGAGATTGTGCAGATCTGAATGATTACGGAATGGTTGAGTTTTGGTAAAGACGCTGTGCTCTTCAAAACATATGTTGTTGGTGATTTAATGACAAACTGAGTATTACATATGAAAGAGCAAATGACAAAATAAACTTGTTTTAATCAAAATTGGTATAGAAACAATTAAAGGAACAGCGTCTAGATGGCCTAATTTTCACAATTAGGCTCTCTATAGGTAATTAGGTAATAGGTAATAGGTAATTTGGCAGTCATTTCCCATGAAATCAATCAATTTTGGGGTAATTAGTAAATATCTAATTGGCCTGGGAACGCCCCTTTTCAATCGCCAAAATGTAACGTCATCTAAAGAACGGGCTAATAAACTAAATTCTGTAGATGACGTAAGCCAATGAATTGTCAATCACATGTCAATCGCGCTGCCGATTCTGGACCATAAATGTGGGTGGGGCGTAAACTGGCTGCTAAGTGAGATTTGGCATCAGAAAATTAGTCTAAAATCACTACTGTGTTTATTTTCATGGATTTTTTTTGGCAGACCTATTTTACAAGTCATCAACTATGGAATAAGTGCCAAAGTACGTTGTATTCTTTAGTTCCTTTAAAGTTTCAATAGATATATATAATCAGAATACATGTGGGATCCCACGTTTATTCAATAATTTACGGAACACGTTTATTCAATAATTTACGGAACACGTTTATTCAATAATTTACGGAAACAAAAATATAAAAAATGCTGAAACCTTTTCACAAAGTTACAATAGAGGTTGTTATATAGTTGTTGATTATCTCTCTTTTTCATCATTGCTCTAACATACCATCACTTGCACATTTTGTTTGTATATAAACGGTTGAAACTAAAGAGTTTTTAGATAGCGCCCTCTTGTGTTTTAACAGCTTTTTCTTGAATAAAACCAGGCTATCTGCTCATTCGTTTGTAATGAAGTATACCTTTTGTGCATGGTGTACTTATTTATATTAGTTTGCAATGTTATTGTGCAGGTGTTGTTCCTTTTGTGACAAACAAGAAGCGCAATAATTTAAGGTTTGCGATTGCTAGACTAATGGAATCGTATCTGAGGCTAAGAATCAAACGAGAATTGAATGTCTGAAGTTCACTAGAATCTCGCAAAGAGTAGTCATATAGTCCTAATATTTTCCTGTAACCTTTAAACTTATGTTTTCATGTTTACATTTTGCTTATTATGTAATACGAATAATTATTTAGCTTGATAACAACATGAGTCAAAACTCCTTTAGTGCGAGAATTAATAAGTAGACGCAGTGTACTGGACAAGACTTGATTAGAACGCAACAAATGTCTGTACATCAAAATTATAGAGAAAATAATTCTCCTTCCTACTGTTGTATCGATTTGAGAAGCCAGTCCTCGAATGAAGCATTCAGCTTTCTTGTTTTGATAGCACGTGATTCACCAATTGCCATAGTCCACGCGAGTAGTTCCAGCCTTCACTGTCATGGTGGGCTCTGTACGTTCTGTGAGTTTTGACAAAAACAAGTTATACAATGACATTTTTGAGCAAACAATCAATAGTTGTATACTAGTTTACATTTGTTCATCTGAAGTGTCTCATCAGTACCTACCAATATTCCTAAATGTCATGGGAATATACTACCCCTTGTTGTAATTGCATTGCTATTTCGATAGCTCTTCATCACCCCCCCCCCCCCCCCCACCCCACCCCCTTCCTGAAAGTGAATTACCACTCATTATATCACGAATGGTGACATAAAAATGGTTGTGTAAGATATGCAATTAGGAGACATGTAATATCATGCTTGAGTGGTCCCGAAAGATTCTTAAACTTGGGTCCATTGAGCAGCTGCAGCACCTCACATCGTAATTATTAAGTATTAAAAGGGGTACATAAGAAATGCGACTAATCAATATCAAATTTGATAAATACATGCATATTCCGCGGCCAACAATCTATAAATTGTATTTCGGCGCATTACACTTTACACGCCTGGCAGGCGCATCGGGAATGTTAAGGAATACATTCCTGCCTGGTGCATTTTAATTTGCTACAAAGGTGATGATTATAATTACAAGTGCCCGGACAGCGAACTCCTGCATCTTCGTTGTGGTTGCAATATTTGTGTACTCTTTGTTCTGCGTTGGCACAGGCTGCGATGTTGACCTCGTCTCCTGAACACTGGGTATCATCCAGGATGATGTCTCCAGAACCCTCTCCGAAATGTGCCGCCGGGAAAGCCTCACCCGTCTCCCCGAGACCAAGGCTCCTGCAGGCAACCCTTGCGTCAGTATTGTCCCAGGAGCCGTCACAGATAGTTCCCCAGGATCCGTTGCAGTAGACCTCTACACGGCCCTCAAGGTTATTGGCTCCGCCAACGAGGCGCAGAGCAAGGTCTATGTTTTGTGGGATACAAACGTAACTTACTTACGCTGTACATGGATTAGACAACATGAACGCCTTTCCCGAAATATCTAAATCAAATATTACTCAATAAACCAATGCTGCATCATTGTACAGTTCGTGCATCGACGTTGAACACATAATATAACCTCCAGTTCAATAACTGAAAGAGCTAGTTGTACATCTTTATATAGGGGTAAAGTTCTTCCATTAAAAGAAAAACATAAACCCAACGATTTATGTGCTATAGCACTTTGACTGCTAATTCCCAATATCCTTTTTTCAACTGGCTGAAAGTTAATTAATAGTGGCCTATTTCGTGACCTAAACACACTATTGTGTCGACTGTGTTGCATAAGGGAGTAACGCCGTTGTAGCCCCGAGCATTTCTCGAAATCGGTAAGACCTTAATTTCATGCAACATGTGTTAATGAAATAATTAATTGCTCATTTGCAGAATTACCTGATCCTGAGCACATCACTCCAGCATCTGCGACATGTCCGCATAACGGGTGAACTCTTTCCTCTGCGTTTGAACAGGCTGCGATGTTGGACTCGTCTCCTGAACACTGGATCTTATTCAAGATGATGTCACCAGTGCCTTGTCCAAACTGAGCTCCTTTCACAGCTTTTCCTGATTCACCAAGACCAAGACCTCGGC
Organism: Echinarachnius parma; assembly: GCA_037951105.1. NCBI lineage: Eukaryota > Metazoa > Echinodermata > Echinoidea > Clypeasteroida > Echinarachniidae > Echinarachnius > Echinarachnius parma. The sequence goes on from JBAMJV010014044.1 coordinate 11,514, forward strand.
AGACCACGCCTGCATTATTGTCGTCCCAGTACGTGTCGCACACAGTTCCCCATTCTCCGTTGCAAAGGACCTCAACACGCCCTTCCCACTGGTTACAACCATCCACGAGACGAACTTGAAGTTCTGATGAATAGAATATGAAACCCTATAACTGATGTATCTTATATAAGATACTACAATGTACAAACACATGTTACTTTGTGACTAAATTCAAGTAATATAAAAATTAGGAAGAATTTAAAACTACATGAGAACATGAAATTGTAATAAATGGAACAGACATATCAAAAATAGCTGTCATTATACAAAAAACTAACAATTAAACATGATTATTAAGATGAGGCAATTAAACTAAATGTAAAAAGTAAGTCTGCACGCTATGAACATATTGCCGTACTACAGCACTATGACGAGGTTGTCGGTACCGATGAAGCCATGCATAATAGAAAATAATTCATCTTGCACACTTTAATGTAATCTAAATACATAATTTACAATAACTCGATTGCAATACAATTATAAATACTGTTTTAACCTGAATCTGAGCATATCACTCCTGCATCTTCGTGATGTCCGCAGTTAGGGTGATCTCTTTCCTCTGCGTTTGAACAGGCTGCGACGTTGGACTCGTCTCCTGAACAATGGATCTTATTCAAGATGATATCACCAGTGCCCTGTCCAAACTGAGCACCTCTCACAGCTCGTCCTGATTCACCCAGACCAAGACCTCTGCAGACCACGCCTGCATCAGTGTCGTCCCAGTATGTGTCGCACACAGTTCCCCATTCTCCGTTCCAAAATACTTCAACGCGCCCTTCCCATTGATTACAACCATCCACGAGACTAACTTGAAGTTCTGATAAATGAGACAAACATCAAATAATTTGTGTAATTATACAATATACATTCATTTAAAGCGACATGTTTAAAAAGGGCGATTCCCAAATAAGTACTGACGAATTTCAATCTTGACCTCGATACCCCCGATAATCCTATTCGGGGGGATTCGTTTGTACTAATTAAGTCATCATGATGAAAGGAACATTGTGACCTCTACATATTTCTATAATTATGTTTCATTGATTTCCCCGATTGACCTACTATTTGTTTGGTGCTGGAGCACATGTATACTCACGCAAATTGTACATCACACTCAAAGATCAACCCACACCATCCTAACTAATGCCAGTGCTTGCCCTTATCGCATATCTGTCCGTCCGCAGAGAGCGCCGCACACAGCAACTAGTGAACAAGGCCCTCTAACACCCCCTACACTACGTCACCCATAACTCAAGCTGACCTTTCAGCCGCACTGCTGCAGCATCACTACCAGATGGACCTCAGCGCATGAAAAGACTGCTTGCAGCAGACTTCTGTTCTATAAAACCATTTCAATGCAATTCAACAACAATTGTGTTAGCTGCAAGGATCATTTAAAGCACGGCTATTAAGGTCTCTGACACTTTTCATACGCGCACGACCATCGCAAACGCCAGTGTGACCAGGCTGTTAGTACCTTGCATCCCATGCACAGATGTAAGCACTGCATTAGACCGCATCTCTGTGCTCCCACGGGTAGATGGTGTAGGCACAGTAGTATACCGCATCTCTGTGGTCCCACGGGTAGAAGTCGTAGGCACAGTAGTAGACTGCATCTCTGTGGTCCCATGGGTAGAAGTCGTAGGCGCAGTAGTAGACCGCATCTCTGTGCTCCAACTGGTAGATGGTGTAGGGACAGTAGTAGACCGCATCTCTGTGGTCCCACGGGTAGAAGTCGTAGGCACAGTAGTAGACAGCATCTCTGTGGTCCCACGGGTATATGTCGTAGGCGCAGTAGTAGACCGCATCTCTGTGGTCCTACGGGTAGGTGTTGTAGGCGCAGTAGTAGACTGCATCTCTGTGGTCACACGGGTAGATGTCGTAGGCGCAGTAGTAGACTGCATCTCTGTGGTCCCACGGGTAGATGTCGTAGGCGCAGTAGTAGACTGCATCTCTGTGCTCCCACGGGTAGATGTTGTAGGCACAGTAGTAGACTGCATCTCTGTGCTCCCACGGGTAGATGTCGTAGGCGCAGTAGTAGACCGCATCTCTGTGGTCACACGGGTAGATGTCGTAGGCGCAGTAGTAGACCGCATCTCTGTGCTACCAGGGGTAGATGTTGTAGGCGCAGTAGTAGACCGCATCTCTGTGGTCACACGGGTATATGTTGTAGTCCCTACCTCTGTGCTCCCATGGGTAGATGTTGCAGGCGCAGTAGTAGACTGCATCTCTGTGGTCCCATGGGTAGATGTTGTAGGCGCAGTAGGAGGCCCCATCTTAGTTCCTCCACGGGTAGATGTAAGAGATGTGCTAGTCCACATCTGTGCTGGCAGCGCGGAGGATGCGTGAACCATGGTTAAAGGTGACGGTCGAACGGTGACGTTGGATGTGGATCGACTCTTATCACTGGTTATCGGCATGTGATCTTTGGATGAAAAAAAGAGAGCAGAGTAGACATGAATATCATAAATATGATTAAACATAATTATAACAGTTAATCGAAAATGTGTTATTGTTGTTACCGGTAAGGGAATTGAGTCGCTATCTAAATGAAAACAAAATAATACATTTGTTTAGTAGAGAGTAGAGTCCGATCTCTCTGTATTACCTGAAATTCCATTCAAAGTAGATTGCAGTCAAATCATGCAAACATTAGGAACTACGCATAAATACGCATATATATATTCCGAACTTCAAGTGTAGATACTAGACGTCATTATACAGTTTCTCTCATATTGTAAAAATTGACATAATTTCTTCTGAAATGTTGCTATTTACAAATTTCCCGACACCGTATTATGTTACTAGCTGGTTCAAAGAGTGCGTTTATGTAGTATGTCGCCTAGCTCAGACTCCGCGAGTTGGGCTATAAACCATTTGCGATTAGTGTTAATAAGTATGGTACTATATACCAAAATAAGATTAAGTTATAATATACGTAACTATTTAGTTGGTGGATTGCTCGTTGCTTCCATAATAACACTTACGTGCTTGTTAGTCATACGCCGCCGGCCGGCGAAATTTTTGTTCCCAAACAGGTCAGCTATGGCACTAACGCATAAGATATGCCCGTTTAATTGGAATCGGGAGACTTGAATGGAGACCAAAGCGCGCGTACTCAATTCGAGTTATAGATAGACTTATAGCTACTAAATGTGACCTATAGCCACTAAATCTGACCTATATAGCCACTAAATCTGACCTATAGCCACTAAATCTGACATATAGCCCCTAACATTAGGGTTAGGGTAAGGGTTAATGTTAGGGTATATAAAAACCAATACCAACCAAGCGAACCTGAGATAGCTCAGTGGGTAGACAGTGAGACTGATATGCTAGAGATCCTTGGTTCAATATTTTTTGTATTTGCTATTTTTACGGCACTCGACTCAATGTTCGAATTTATACAAGTCGGACATTTTGGGTATGCGCGGTCTCTGAGCAAGTCGCTAATTATGAGATTTTCGTAAAACTGTTTGGGAATAAAAATTCGCGCCCGTGTCAGGCGAAATTACAGTGTAGACAAACGAGGGTAGTCGTCCTAAAACGGTTATTTTGTTTACCTGCCGAGCATCGCTGTCCTGTATACTGATCCGGGCAGGTACAGTTGAATCCAGCGAGGGTCTCCGAGCATCGTCCTCCATTAAAACAAGGTGATGAGAGGCATGCTAGGGATAGAAATTAAACCTTTATTGTCGCACTCACTTTAAAACATGTGGGGAGGAGGCTAAACAAGAGACAATATATAAGCCACCGGTACGAAGAGTTATGTACAAAATAAAACGTTTAAACGCATCATATTGTGCAAATGCACCATAATAATGAAAGTCACTGTTAATAATACTTTGCATAAGAAAAGGATTATCTATTAGAACACTACACTGTGTCATGTTCTATATTGGAACAGTTGTGCAATTGCACTATGCTAACAAAGGAATCGATTCAGGTATTGGAAATGTATTTGTTTTCATTTGTTTTTATTTCAGATGTCACACGTATCGGTTGTAAGGTACCGTTAGTCGCGCTTACAAACATGGGGTGATTATGGTTAGGCCGAATCGGCATGATTGTAGCATTACATTGTGACTAAAACACGAGAAATATGTACTTAGGGTTATTACACTACTGTTCATACATGGATATGCACAGTGTATGTGCGTAATCTCTCCAGGGAAAAGTTGTTGAAGTGGGCCTGCCTTGATGAGTTTAGGGACCAACTGAATGTCCGCACCGAGTTTGGCAGAGAAGATCGGCGGGCAGGATATCGACGTGAGGGGACATGCTTCATCGAGTCCGTCGGCGATAACGATGACGGCTAATATTGAGCAAAGAAAATATTCACATTTAAGGGGAAATACTGTCGGAATTGTTGTTATTGTATTGTGTTGTTCTTAATTGCTTAGTAACAAACATATAGCCGTCTATTCCAATCGATAATAAAGACATTTTCCTCAAACAGTCTGCACAACTACCTTCATGTACCTGTCCAGTTTCACAAAAAGGTTTCTAGTTAAAATAAAAGCAAACAAATATATATATACTGATTGGTGCCAATCCACCGTGAAAACATCGTTTGAATAATACAAAATAAGAAATACGGGGGAGAATGGATATCTTAATACATGTATGTATGTCTAGCAAGTTATGTACAAAATAAAAAGTAGCGGAGACTACATGTCGTAAGCGTAAATTGATTGATGAAGACTGTGGCCTCGGACGAGTAAAATAATAACTTGTGTAAGGGATGCGATTAAAAATCACTTCATCATTTGTATTATAAAAAGCATGGGTAAACTAATTTGCAAGGAAAATAACAACATATATTTTAGTGGACAAAGTGAACGGTTAAGCTGAAAACTCATTATTTAAATGCAACTGTACTAAAAAGAATAAGATTGTGGAACAAGTGGACCATATTCCACCCTAGATCAACGCACTATCAGTATTGCATTATGTTACTTGTTCGTGGCATGTTAGAAACCCCCCTCCATCAGTTTCGTATTACGTCACTTGTTCGTGGCACGTTAGAGATCCCCCTCATCAGATTTTCATTCATTTTGTCAATTTATAGAATGGATTCCATGGCGGTCGGCTTTAAAAAAACGAGTAAAGGTACTTTGTTGGTTAAGGGGGGGAGGGAGGGGAGGGGGTAATTTGTGTTCCTCTATGGCGAAATACACATGAAAGTTGGCGGGTCATTAATATGATTGTTTGTTAGATGATTATTTTCATCCACCGGCAAACAATGCCGATACGCCCTTATCAATAGAATGTTCGTGAATATTCGTAGGTTGTTTGATTTGTGGTGGTTTCCTTGTCATGGTTACGGTATACACACAATAACTCAAATAGTTTGCACGTTTCAGAACAAACAAAGAAACAGTTCCTTTATGTCATCAAACTCGTTTTTGTATTAAAGCAGGAAAGCTTACCAATATGTCCCACTTGGATGAAGATCGGAATATATGACCCAAAGCTCATGATCTGTAAAAAAAAAAAAAAAAAAAAAAAGAATGACAACAACAGGAATAGGTAAGTTTTTGGCTTCAATAACTTTGTTTTTCGAGTGAGGCAATGGGAAAAAGTAATCATACAATTTTAAAAAGGCACAACATTTCAAGAATCAACTTTGTTTGATCAAATTCGGTTATGAAAGGCTAATATATCCATGAGTTTATCAATTGGAATAAATGTGGGCGACCAACTTTTATTCAATACTAAAACAAAAAAGTATGTATAAATACTACATATATTTGAACTTCTAAAAAATTGTTTGTTTAAACTCTTTTCCCAGGATTATCTCTATTGTATAATTGTTTAAAAGATATCACATTCACATTCGTTGATTACTAAATGGAAGAAACTTGAGTTGTCTCGAAGAGCGCACTCTTTGTTCAAAGGGGACCACCCGGCCAGAAGAGACAACAAGTCGATGTAGATGATGTTTGGTACTGAGTGTTTGATTTGGCAAAGGGTTGTGTAATTCATAAACAATGCAAAAAATACCACCACTTACGGAAACATTATCATTTCATGGTTCCGTAGGAGGCCAAACAGTGCGCCAGCTCGTCTACGTTAACTTTGTAGACAATATAATCACGGACGATGTGTATGTCCTAGACAAAAGGCACATGCCTGTAGTGGCGTGCCCTTAGAGCCATATTCCATCGATCCAAAAACAGATCGAAGTAAGTAACAAAATCTCTTCGAAGCGCAGGTTGGTACGTGTTATGGTGCCTGCGTGTATGTGTGTATGTGATCAAGCAGTATTACGAGCAGCCTTCGAACCCACACATTTGACGTGCTTTGCTTGTGTGTGTAGTCGGCGCTCGGTGTATAAAACCGGCCAGTGTGGTAGTACAGCCTTCATTTCTTCTTGTTCGCCATCAGAGAGCTCGATTTTTCCTTGGTCGGATAGGGTCCGAAATGTGTACTATGTAGTCGGCTTCGATCGATGACTCGGAAGTAACGTATTAAATCCAGCTCTCTGGTAAAGGGAAAACAGATACTGGCATTTAATAGTGGCATTTGATGTGAATCCAAGATTTTTGTTACAGGGCGATCACTATCACTATAGGGTGACGTTTTGATCGTGTGGGCTTGGTGTGTAAGTAGGCATGGTGTGAAAAGGTCCCTATTCTACCTCCTGGTTGTTTTACAGTGATTATAGTCTGGTTCCAAGGCATTATAATGTGTTTCTATGTTGTGTCAGGCTGGGTTACTGGCTTACTGGTCGAGACACAAGAGGGGTGTGGTAAGAGCTAGGGGTCTGTTTGGGTGAGAGGGCCGAAAGGGAGAATTGAAAAGTCGTGTGTGTATTATGGAAGTTGAAATTGCAATGTAAATTTGGTAAGCGATATCATTGCATTTTCCCACTAAGTACAGTAGATCGGTGATATGTGAATTATGTAATTGCACTCACACTCAGTGCAACGAATTTGAGAGGGAGGGACCTTTTAAAAAGGGATATTGTGTAGAAAACTCCCCCCGTCAGTAACATTACCCTCATATGCCACACGCTAATTTAGCCCTCCCCGAACTTCCAAGGCACACATCATAAATCATACTGCTTCTGGACAATACGAATGTTAGTGCGTGCTTTTGTTGTGTATTATTGTGTGTGTGGAGCGTCAGTATGATGCATTTAGGGGGAAACGACCCTCATCATATCCGCTTGCTCT
>JBAMJV010014045.1:0-24310 GCA_037951105.1 Echinarachnius parma
CCTCATCTATAGATAGCCCACCGTCCCAGAAGATAAAATAATCTGAAATATAACTTTCAGTCAATTCGCTCCATATGCGCTGAACGCAAATCATAAGTTGGAATAATTATCATGTCCCCCAACATTTGAAAGTGGTGAAGATTGTCCCCCTCCCTTTGTCATTATGTATGTTTGGTTCCATACTTATATCCTTCATATTACGTGAAATTTCTGTCTCAGGTGTGCACCAAATCGCACAATTTCACGCCCCAAAATACAAAAGCTCCCTACTGTGGGAGGGGGACACCCCCTCCCACACCCTCCCCCGCTCGGTCGCTTCGCTTCCTCGCAATGTCTCCCCTCGAGTTTTAAGAAGTTGTTGACGCCCTTGCTTAGTTCCTGGGAGCCCAATGCCCTAGACTATATCGATGGCTCTATAGTATACAGGATGATCCATATCATGCATGCAAGGCTCAATCTTGTCCTCGCTATGCCCCTTTAAAAATACGTTACGAGTATAGGTCCACTATTTTATACAATTTGAACACCCATGATAGGAGTTGCAAATGTCTGAAATCTAAAAGCTTCCGGGGGCTCCGCCCCCTGGAGCCCCATTATTGTCCCAAATGTGGGTGCCCCCCAAAATCAGGTCTTAGAGCATCAAGAACTTTCAATGAGCGCATAATAAAACTTCAGGGCATGCCAATGTGGGGCTTTTAGCTCTATCAGTGGTCACTCTGGATTTTTTTTTTTTATTTCGCCCCCCCAATATCAAAAACGGATCGACACCCCTGGAGCGTGTATCTTGGCATTGCAACATTAGTAAGATAATCCCTTTACCTAATAATAAGCGTTCAAATAGCCACCATTCGACATTTTCGATGAGCTTTAACCTTCATAAAAGTTAACCCCAAGATAACCCAATAATTGCTCAAAATGTTTTAAAATATACAAAACATAATTGTGTATGTAGGTCAAATAACTGCACGAAATATGTTTTTTGTGAGATAATGAAAAACTGAGTGTCAAATTGTAGTGAGCCATACCACTTTGTTGACAGAATAAACTTCATTTGATCAAAATCGGTTCAGAGACGGCAGAAATATCAATAAATATATCAGATCGGAATAAACCCAGAGCCCTAGTATGATTTAAACAAAATATACAAAATAGCTTACACTTTATTCAAAAACTTTCAAAAGAGGTTTTAAATAGTTGTTGAGGATTTCTCTATTTAATCATTATTTTAACAAAACATCACATGCACATTTTAAAAAAAAACGGATAAAAACCAATGGAGTTTTTAGGAAGCGCGCTCTTGAGTTTAACGTTTAACGGCTCATTTTGAATGATAACAGGCTATTTACTTGTCGTTGTACTTTTGTATACCTTTCGAGCATGGTGGATTTATAAATATTAGTTTAGGGCAGGTTTTGGTTACTAAAATTCAGATTGACCAAAACTGACCATAGCCTATATACTCTCTATACCAAAACTCAACTATCCCTTTGACAAATAGTTGATGGATACACTAATACAATTCATAATAGTTGAATAATAATAATAGTACACAACATTTATTAGGCGCTTAATACGGTTGTTTCTAAGCGCAACCATTGTCAGTCTACAATTTACAACCAAAACTTATAATAAACACACAAAATTATAAATCTATTCACTTTTCAATAAATCATGCATAATAATAAAAATGAGATCAAACATACAAGGAATACGATGGTGTGCACCTCTTTGACCGACTCACAACTGAGCCCGTGTACAATATCAATCATAAATAAAAAGGTGCGTTTTCAGCAGGGTCTTAAACTGGTCAAGGTAAATTGGTGTTATGAATATGTGCTGGTAACTTATTCCAAAGGATAGGGGCAATTACTGAAAAAGCTTGATCGCCATATCTTGTAACAGTACGAGGTCCAAGAGTTAACTGCAAGGTTGATGATGATTGAAGAGGTCTTGAAGAACTAGAACAAACGTAAGCATGGTAAGAAAATCAATCTGAAAGATCTGTATGAGCTTATAAGAACTTATATGATATACGATGGTGTATGGGGAAGCCAATGAAGAGAACGCGATATTGGGTTATATGCTCAAATTTTCTCGAGAGAGTAAACAAGTCTTGCAGCAGTGGATTTTGTATTCTTTGAAGTGGAAGTAAGTATGAATGAGGAAGGCCAGCAAAAATCACATTTCAATAATCAAGGTGGGAGGATACAAAGGCGTGGGTTAATTTTTCAGTTGTGGGTCGGTCAAGTATAGTTTCCTAATTTTCCCAATTTTAAAGATTCCAAAAGATGCAGATTTACATATGTTTTTAATATGCTGCTGAAATGTAAGATTTTTGTCAATTATGACACCAAGGTCTTGTACATATTCACTACCCTTCAGTGAACCATCTCCAGTAACCCAAGTCAGGGAAAGCGTCAGTGTTTCTGAATTTGGAAGTAATGTGGATCAATGTTGTGAAGGCAACTTTGTATTTGGATTTCAGGCACTCTTAATCTGGGCATGGCCAAGGTAAGTGCGTAAGGTATTAGTAGGAAATTATACTAAATCATGTACATCTCATCAGATACCTAATTGCGATTAGCGTTCAAAAGAGACAACATTCAGTGTCTTTGTTGAGGCTCGAGCTCTTTAAGGTGAACCCAAGATCATATATAATGCTGTGGAGTCCAGTGACAACCTGAACGTCTGATTGTTTTGGTTCCACTACAGTATTGATGTGCGAATATCGCTTGTATGATTTTGTAGAATTCGTCCATGTCCATGCTACTTTCAGACCATTGAAATTTCGTATTCTGCAGTAAGCTTGCATTCTTTAATTATCATCTTGACTGTACGTTCTTCACCTCTTAAGCTTGTGTACATATTTATAGAATTCGTCATGACGTTTTTTTCATTTATCATCTCCAAAGATTCGATCTTGTGTCCTTCAGGTCTGCGCTCCTGTCTCGCTTTCTCAATGGCATCAACCAGTGGTTGCAGCTGGTAGAATACTGCTTCTTTCCCAGCATGTCAAGCTCCTTGAAGTCCTCTGGCAAGGTGAGCTCTGATCGGCGCAGGAAGTGGAGCACGTACCTGAACAGCGAGCCGTCTCCGTCGATGAAGCACCGGCCCTGGTCGTCCGTGGGCACGTTATGCCTTCCGCTAAACATGGCGCCCAGCATTGAGTCGGAATAGTGGGTCAGAGTAGCTCGCGTTGTGGTGTAGATAACACCTCCAATATTGAGAGTCACGATGTCAGCCATACTGAGAATCTCATGAATAATCCAGTTTTAATTTGAGTTGGTTATTTTGTTTTCTGTCGACAATAATTAGTAGGCTAACTAAGTATTGACCGGATTAGAGACTGATGATAGCCTTATGATGTATAGAAGTCAAGGTGACAAGATCCAGCCTGCTCAGCTGAAAATATTAATCATTCTTTGTGGTAATATTTGTATGAGGAAGTAAAGTTTTTATTGATGAAGCGGTTTTTATGGAAGCGACTGGAGAAGCGACTGGAACAACACCACACATTCCGAAGATTCGACGCATTGGCAACCTCAAAATTGTATCGTTGTTCCTGGTTTGCGAATTTTGCCGATGCCTATCATGATAGCATTAAATTATGTATAGTGTCGATGCCGCAACATTTTCTTTCTGGTGTTCACTTCATGGTATTGTACATTAATTATTAATTAAGTTAATTATTGGTGAGAGATTGTCCAACCCACTATATATCTTATCTATACAGGACGCGCGTGGTGGTTTTAGAATCCCCGCAGTATGTACAGTGTGTCTAAAAAATATTACGATAGGAAAACATTTAAAATGTATGCTAGTACCCGTAACAAAAGTACTGCCAGTAGGCCTACTGCAGAACGACCGCAGTAGTACTGCATTAGTATACTGCAAATTGTTGGGGGCACTCCTTATGACCTTATGTGTTTCGTTATTAATTTTGTATACAGATTTGTCCCTTTATGGGGACACAACAGGCCCCCCCCCCTTGCTCCCCGTAGCTACGCCACTCAGCAAATATGGACTCTACAACACGTCACATTGATTATGATTGAGAGGTTTTGGTTAAGTATCTGTTCTTGATTGAGAATGTATACCTATGTGTACTGAATCTCATGATTCTTCGATCCAACCCAATGTTTACCCACCCCTTGTACTTGTTTCACGGTCAAGTCGTTCAAATGGGGTGAAGTCTGGATCTATTCATAGGCGTACGCTGGTGGGGCTACGGGGCTGCAGCCCCCCCCCCCCCCTTTCCAAAGAGTTTGTAAACGGCCATACCGTATTCGAGCAAAACCGTATCATAAATATTCGAGCAAAACCATGTCATATTCGGGCAAACCTTGTGATATTTGGGCAAAATAATGTCACATTCGGGCAAAATTATGTAATTTTCGGACCACACTATCAAAAACATATTTTCGGCCATAATTTAAAGACCCTTTTTGTTGTTGTCAGGTGAAACAATGGGAAGGGAAATGTTCGGGCATAAAAACCTAAGACCTCTTTCAAAAATATGCCAGTTCGCCCATATGGCAAGCCGTTTTAACATTTATTCCTATTTCTTGATATCAAGAAATGAATTCTTGATATCAAGAAATGAATTCTTGATATCAAGAAATCGAATTCTTGATATCAAGAATTCAATTCTTGATATCAAGAATTCGATTCTTGATATCAAGAATTACCATTGCTTTACAACAGAAAATAATTTCTTGATATCAAGAATTCATTTCTGAGCAGAAATACATTCCGATTTCGAACGCAAAAGTTGAGCAGGAATTCATTCTGATTTCGAACGCAAAAGTTGAGCACGAATTCATCCTGAGCGGTGCGGTGTCTAGTCCAGATACAGGACGTGCTTTGTGAACACACACACACACACACCACGCTATTCTCCTTTTTGTTCTGCAATGCAGGCTCCAGAATGACATACGGTAGCTATCGGCTGATCAGCATACGGCAGCTATCGGCTGAGCTGAGATGTGCTAATACTAGTAATAGTAGGCCGTACTAGTTAATATTATACAGCGCACATGTGTGCCACATGGCACAAATTCGTGATATGTTGCCAATTTTTGTTTTTACAATGCTTGTTTTGTAAGTCTGTTTCGAAGATTTTTGCTGGAAAATTATCTCATCTGACATTATTATTTCAATTACATGACTATAAGCACAATATAAAATTAACTATTCAGAAAAAAACGTGGTCATATTATTGCACACGGGGCAATCTTTACTACAGGTTTGGGCATCGGCTATTGTCAACATATCACGAAATGGTTTCGTGATATGTTGCCGTTTTACGTTTTTGAAAGACGCGTTATTTTTTATAACAAGTAATTAAACTAGAACAAATTTCGTCCTGCATTTTTAATTTGACATTAATCAAAGGTCTAAATAAACATATGTTTAAACAGTATCAAATAATTATTTTCTACAAGGAAAATCACCGAGACATTCAATGCACTGCAAGCTGGCAACATGAATTCTTGCATTAGTTGAATTCTTGCGATACATTGACGTTCGACACCGCACCGCTCAGGCAGGATGTATTCGTGCACAACTTTTGCGTTCGAAATCGAATCACAATGCATTTGTGCACAACTTTTGAGCACGAAATCAGAATAAATTTCTGCATTACTTTTGCGCTCGAAATCAATTGCGAATTTATGCAATACTTTTGCGCTCGATATCCAAATAATTATTGCAATAGTCTTGCGTTCGAAATACAAAGATATCAAGAATTGAATTTTTGATATCAAGAATTGAATTCTTGATATCAAGAAATGAATTCTTGATATCAAGAATTGAATTCTTGATATCAAGAACTGAATTCTTGATATCAAAAACTGAATTCTTGATAGGCTATACAAAATTGAATTCTTGATATCAAGAAATGATTTCCTGTTAACAAATGGCAATTCTTGATATCAAGAATTGAATTCTTCATAGCAAGAAATGCATTCTTGATTTCAAGAATTGAATTCTTGATATCAAAAAATAGAGTTCTTGATATCAAGAAATAGGAATAAAATTAATGTTAAAACGGCTTGCCATACGCCCGTGGATCTATATGAATTTAGCGATTTTATCAACTGCGATGTATAAAGCAGGCGATCTTGTGTGTTTTAGTAGTTGTGTGCATGTATTATGTGCGTGTATTTTTGTATGTGTGTGTGTGTGTGTGTGTGCGTGCATGAGTGTGCGCATGGAATGTATGTAGGCCTATGTATGTGCGCGCGCGCGTGTGTGTGTATGTGTGTATATGCATGTTTACATGTATGTGTGTGTACATACGTCAGCGTCTCAGATAACCATTTCAAAATTAGTTACAGCCAAGTAGACCCATGCCCAAAAGACCAAGGCCTGCTAGACAATTACCTAGCTGTGAGTCCAATATCCATGAGATTAAGGCCTGCATATATAATCAATGGCTGCAAGACCAAGACACGCGAGACCAAAGCCTGCAAGACTGAGACCCGCAAGATCTGTAAGACCCAACCCCTTGAGACAAATGCTGCAAGACCAGGACTCACAAGACCAATTCCTGCAAAACAAATTCCCACAAGACCAAAGCAATTGAGAAAAATGCTGTATTCCCGCTAAAGAATGGCGAATAGACATTTTATAAAAGAGAGCTATACCAAAGGACAAACACACACTCACATAGTGCACATACGAACACACACACACACACACACACACCGTCCATGCATGTCTATTCTAATTTGGGAGGGGGGAGGTTGGGACCCCCTCCCACGTGGGGAAAAATGTTAAAATTGGTGTTTAAAATATCACTTTAGAAGTATGGTTATTACAATAGCTAATGTTATTGTTATTATGCATGTTAAAAGGATCTAACTTTGAAAAAAGTGTGAGGGATGTATTAGTACAGGCCACCCCCCCCCCCCCCCCCCCCCCCCCCCCCCTCCCCATCCGCACCAAAACGGCTATGGTTTTCATTGGTTCTTCCACTTGAATACTGTTAGTAAGTGTATTATGGCTAGCAATGTTCGCTTTTTATCGAACCTTGGCTGGTAACGTTTGTTATCTAGGGTGTTGGCTGCCAAGGTTCACTTTTTAGCAAACCGTTGCTGGCGACTTTAACTTTGGTTATTTAGTGTAATGTGGCTGCATGCCAAGGTTCGCTTTTTAGCGAACCTTTGCTGGCAACATTTGTTATTAAGTGTATTATGGCTGGCAACGTTTCGCTTTTTAGCGAACCTTGGCTGGCAACATTAGTTATTTAGCGTATTGTGGCTGCCAAGGTTCGCTTTTTAGCAAACTGTTGCTGGCAACGTTCGTTATTTAGCTTATTGTGGCTGGCAACGGTAGCTTTTAGCAAACCTTGACTGGTAACGTTCATTATCTAGCGTATTGTGGTTGCCATTAAGGTTTGCTTTTTAGCGAACTATATATAGCGAACTCATAAATAGTGTTTTAACATGGTTGGCCATGGAAAAGAAGTGCCACTGATGACGTAATATTTATTCAAGGACCGAAGTTATGCCATCGCATGGAAAAACATGTATTATTTCCCTAATAAATCATTGCTAATCTGTAACATAGCACTCAAACACATCCTTCCAAAAAGAGGATAAACCAAATAATTACAATACATGACTAAGACTCTAGATATTTATATCAAATAAGCATGCAATGTTATCTTTAATTCAACAAAACAAGGAAAATGCTAAAGTAGGATTAGATTATTTGTTAATAAATATTGCACATTTTTGTAATACACACTTAATGAACAAAAATGCATAGAAGAGACACAATGCACAAACAAAATGTAATAAATAGACCAGTGTGAATATTTCACACACTCATATTAATCTCATGTCATATGACAGCCTCAAAAACAACCTTTGAAACAAAATATATATCCATAATACTAACCCCTTCAAAAAGGCATACATAATATGTGACCTTACACCACAAAGCGACCGTTATGTCGCTGTGGTAGTTTCTCTTTTATTAGCTAAAATAGTCAATTTTGTTTTTAAATATGTGATTTAGGATTTTCTTATTTTCTGAATAAACATATCTTAATCTACCTTCTGAAAAAATTTGAGCGTCAGAAATCATGTTTAAATATTAATTTTTAATTTAAAGGGGACCACCAGGCAAAGGACAACACATTATTATATGTTTTGGTACCGTTTTGTGATATCAAATAGATACCCAACATTTTGCAAAGGGTTGTGTAATTCATAATTAAAGCAATTAATTTCCACCACTTACGGAACCACGGCTATCTCGTGGTTCCACATGGGCCAGGCATTTGCGAGTGCGCCAATGCAATTATCGCGTATGTCAATAGAATCCCGGATGATTCGTTCGCTCTGCATAGAGCGCCGCTGGCTCTGCTCGCATAATAGTCTGCGTATTCAGACCGCATGACCGCATGGCTGAGAATGGTGATGCGTTTTCCAATTACATATTTTTTCTGAAAACATATTTTTGTGAACTTATTGAAGGAATGGAATACTAAAGATGTTACCTTTCTATAAAAAGATTATTATTTTTGGGTGGTGGTACCCTTTAATAAATGTAATCTTATTACAGCCCATGAATAGACACAAATCTTTTAAACGGCCCGTTTCTCCCTTATTTTAAAAATGCATCAACCATATTCCATATATTTGGCATTCATTTTGAAAGGGTTTGCTTAGTCCAAATATGACAAATTATATACCATTTTAAAGGTAATCACTTCTATTTTAATGTTATATGAAAATCAGCAAAATCAGTTTTCTCGACTTATTGGTCGTTTTGTGGTGTAAGGTCACATATAGTTTGATGAAATGGAAGAATACAATGAACTTAGCAAGCAAAAATACTAATTGTATATAAATGTTCAATGTCAAATACAGTGTAAAACTTTATTTTCAAGCACAACCTCGGAAATATGTATGTCAATTACCGCAGTCTGTATTTACAGCTTATTAGCATGACTAACTCAATCTATAATTGAGTGCCATACATGTTTTTACAAATATATATATTTCTTAGTTTCTTCCATAGGTACTACTCAAACGACAAGCTAAAACATAATCGTACATTCAAAGGGATAGTTGAGTTTTGGTATAGAGGGCGCTGCACAATTTATTATTTTTGTTAACCGAGTGTCAAATTTGAAAGAGCATGCAATTTTAATGACAAACTAAACTTTATTTGATCAAGATCGGTTCAGAAACAGCTGAAATATGAATAAATATATCTTATCGGAATAATCCTGGGGTCCCAAGTTTATTTGAAGATTTTTTTAAAATCTATAAAATGCTTACAATTGTTTTACAAATTTTTCAAGAGGTTTTTAGATAGTTGTTGATGATCTCTCTATTTAATCATTATTTTAACAAAACATCACATGCACAATTTTTGTATCTAAAATGGTTGAAAACAATGAGTTTTTAGAAAGCGTCCTCTTGAGTTTTAAGAGCTTTTTTTGTATGATAACAGGCTTTTTACTTAGTCGTTTGCAATTTTGTATACCTTTTGAGCATGGTGGAGTTATAGCTATGTAATGTAATAGTGCAGGTTTTGGTTACTAAAATTCATTTTGACCTTAATTTTGAATTTATCATCTCACAAGAATACCTGGGGGGGGGGGCAAGTCTAACATACATAGATACATTTCATTCACGTTATGGAACTTAAGACATTAATCCAAAAGAAAATCATTCAAGACTTGATTCCAAAACATTGGTGCATGTCCACAATTTCTCTTTTATGAAAATTAATACTTTTTTCAATGTCTTGAAACCCCATTAATGTTGTAAAAGTATTCATCAAAATGATGGCAATATGATATCTTTTTCACTCTTTCTATTATTAGCTTGTTGATAATTTGCCATAGACATATCCCTGGAGAATCTTATATTTGAAAACATATTAACATCTGTTTATATTTTTTGTTTAAATGGAAGACATTCATATGAATTGAATTGATTCAAAAATCTAAATTTGTGCATCTACAATTAGCATTGAGGGTGTCTTTACACCATTCAATGCAGTGAGTGTACTTTTCTATGTTTCCAAGTACTAAATGAGTGAAATAACCTTTTTATTAACATAGCATGATACAAATACAGACTCTAAATCAAATCAATTATCTACATCTTTAAAGGATACAAAAATATAATTCATAAGCTTGTTAAAGTAATTTGTTATCACATAATTTCATTGATCTTTCAGACATTATGCTGTTCACAGTATGTAACAACCTTCAATCAAGCTATTGTAATACATTTGAAGAAGGCACTGGAAGAAATGACAGCAAGCACAAAAGTGTCTCCTTTGCATACAGAATATGTAAATATAACCGCTTCCTTTCATGATTTTATACCCCAAATATTCTCTGCTATCTCTATTCTTAAAGGGTGACTAAATTACAAATGCATGTTGACTTTTGTTGATCTGTAATAATGAATACATCACATATCTTTTGACTTTTTGATGTACATGTTTGTCATATATATGTTTTATATTATTTGTTCTATTACTTTTATTCTACCTGCTAAGCTCCACCCCTAAAAAAAAACCTCCAGAAGCAAATTACTTTTGTGACATCATCATGCCAGTCAACCATCAGTCAGCTAGATAAACATGAACAAAAGACAGTTGTATGTCCTCACCCACTGAGTACCTTATTGCATTAGCATTGCATGTTTTCATTGAAACCCTTTCTTTTCATGGTGAGTGGGCATTGTATAAAAACATGCAATGCTATTGTAAACAGGTGGTCAGTTGATGGGAAGGGTCATACCAATGTCTTTTGTTCATCTTGCTGACTGATGAATGACTGGCATATGATGTCACAGAAGTCATTTGCTTTGGAGGGTTTTTTTTAGGGGTGGAGCTTAGCAGGTAGAACAAAAGTAATAGAAAAAATAATATAAAATATATGACATAAATGTACATCAAAAAGTCAAAAGATAGGTGATGTATACATTATTACAGATCAACAAAAGTCAACATGAATATGTAATTTAGTCACCCTTTAATTTGTTGGCAAGTTAAAAGCCTGTAGTATGTACACATGATAACAATCTGCAGAATGTTCAGCTTTACTTTTTGTTTTCTTTCTAGATAGCCAGCTTTTGCTTGTTATTAAAAAATGTGTAAACTTTTCCTGTACTTGAACATATACTTCAGATTTCCTGTACTTGAACATATACTTTTTCATAACCTCTCATCTATCAAATATTTGCAAAGTAGTTTAATTTCAGGAAAGATTTTTCTTCTTGCATAGAATTCAAGGGAACACAAAACTCGATGGAATCTTACAGTAGCTCTAGAAATATGTCTCAGTGTAATACATGTCATATACCTGACATGGTAATGGATGATCAAAGGGTACCCGCCATGGCTGGATGATTGCCAACTCTGCCCTCGTACATGGAGATAAGAGTGTTCCATCGATCAGGCTTGCCTTCCCTCCTGACTGGGGGCAGCACAGGGTTGGTTGCACACTTGGGAAGAGGGTAGAATGCCTGGATACGCTGGGCCTTATCCTTCTGCCGCGACACATTTATCCGCGCTTCCATCAGTCTGTCGTTAGATTCATGAACAACACGAGCATCTGTAGCAGCCTTCTCTACAGCCACCTTAGCCTGCCTCATCAAGTTCCTGTGCTCCACGTAGCGCCGCACCAACTCTCTCTGCCCCATTTCATGCTTGTGCTCACCCTCCACAAAGTCCTTCCTGGTCAGGGCAAGCTTGTCACTCCGTGCCTGCCAGTCATGGCGCAGCAGGGCATTGGAGATAGACGTGTGCTGACTGTTAAAGTCCTGACTGAAGGTGTTTTCTCTTCTGACGCGGGCTGCGATCTCCACGTCCCTGATACGGATCTCACGCCGCCTCTCCTGCTCCTCGATCTCCTTCCCTGCCTGCTTGTCGTACTCCTGTGAGATTTCTACTATCTCCCTGTCACGTTGCTGCATGGCCTTCAACCTCTTCTCCTCTAGGAAGCTCTTGGCTCGCAGCTTGCCTTCCTCACGCTGCTCCCGCATTGCAGACACCTTGTCACGTTTGGCACCCTGTTTGTCAGAGTGCTCTCTGTCCCTGTATGCCTGCAGCACTGCCTTCAGGCAAGACGTGCCCATGGTGCCCTGTGTTCGTGCAAACAGTTTCTGGTCAGCATTCATTGGTTTCTTTGGTTGGGAATGTTTTCTGGGTGGCCCAGCAGATGCTGCCTTCTTGGTGTAGTAAGCTGCCAGGCCCATTCGGACATCGTTGCCTGCCTCACGGCGTGAAAGCAGCAGCTCTTGTGTTGGATCAAGCCTACTGACCACTGGAGTGAGTCCGGACAGCCTGAACTTGACAGCACTGACTTCACACTCATCACAATCCTCTTCAGAAAAGTCATCAGAGGACCGATCCCTGAGAAGCTCACTGTCAGATAGAGTACCAAGCAGCTCCCCAACTGACTTCTTCTTCTTCCTCTTCTTCTTGGTCTCCTTTGTTCTGCTGGGTTTCTTGAAGTCCTGCCCCATGCTGCGACCAAGACCAGGGCGGACTCCCTCTCTGAGTAGAGCCTCAAGCCGTGCCTCTTCATCTGCATTCAGGTGCAGATCTGACTGCAGTTGCCTCATGCGCACTACAAAGTTGGCCCTCCTCTGCACAGTGGTGGCTGCTGTGGTTGGTGTCATCAAGGATTCCTGAGTACAATCAGCGGAGCAAAACAAAATAGTAGCATCAAGCAATTCCATGAAATCCAATCATTCTTTTATTAAAAAACAAATAGAATATCAAACAAGGCGATAGCCGTAATGTGTCTCGCCCAATTGCGTGCATTCAACGAAGTTTGGTTACAAACAGATGCAGGGTTACAAAGTTATCAACCATTATAGAGTCTTGCAGGTAAACTTTCACATTTTTCCTCATTTGACCTTTGACCTACTTATGTGACCTTTGACCTCAGAGTATCATGGAGGCCAATATAGGGCATCTACCAATCAAGTTTGGTTACAAACAGATGCAGGGTTGGAAAGCTATCAACCTTAATAGAGTCTTGCAGGTAAACTTTCACATTTGACCTCATTTGACCTTTGACCTACTTATGTGACCTTTGACCCCAGATTATCATGGAGGCCAATATAGGGCATCTACAAATCAAGTTTGGTTACAAACAGATGCAGGGTTGGAAAGTTATCAACCCTAATAGACTCTTACCCCAAAACTTTAACATTTGACCTTTGACCTTCTTATGTGACCTTTGATCCCAGAATATCACAGAGGCCAATATAGGGCATCTACCAATCAAGTTTGGTTACAAACAGAAGCAGGGTAGGAAAGTTTTCAACCCTAATACTCTTACCCAAAAACATTCACATTTGACCTCATTTGACCATTGACCTACTTATGTGACCTTTGACCCCAGAGTATCAATTTGGATCCCTTAGTCTTCCTCCACCTCGGTGGACTCGACAAAAAGTAGAAAGGCTAACACTGTTTAATTAAGATGAATTAAGATAAACATAAATGACATAAATGAGTTATGCTCTCATGACTTGCAGTAAGTCAGAAGGCTAGGATTTCCTTCCGCTTTAAAGACAGTGGTTACGAAACCCGCTGTTGTTAGTTTCATACAGTACCGTTGGAAAACATTGCAGTCTCCAGTGGTTAGTAAAAACAGATGACAGTTGTCTAAAAACATTGATTCTTACCAATATTAGGATCAACTTAGAGGAACTATACCACTATAAGTGACAGGACTTATGCACTTAAGTAACAGTAAGCGAAATGCCAGAGTTTGGTGTCCATTTAAAGTCTAGAAATTTTGAAAATCTAGAAACTATAGGAACAGATTTATAAAGTTATGGACATATTTGGGGAAATCTGGAAAGGGGAAACCATGACTGATTGAATGCTTTCAGAATTGTTCAAATTCAAAATAACCGGTTGATGACTATATTCAAGATATGTTTAATATATAATTGTAACTAAGAAGAAAAAAAATAACCAACCTTTTCCTCTGCCAGCCTCGTGTGTTGAGCTTCCGCACTCCCCTGGCGCTGCCCCTCGTCTCTCACTCCCATGGCGGCCGATGCCTGACTGGGTGACCTGCAGGTGGATCCTGGCCGACGGTTCCTCAGATACGTGTCATAGTCCATCCTCGACCCAGAGGCCTCCGTCACCGAACCGCTCACGACTGCAGGGTCAGGGGGCACTACCCTGGGGCGGGGTGCGGTGGATGTCATCTGGGGTGGGGTGACAGATATCTTGCGGGCTGTTACAGCCTCCGGGGCAGCGGTAGAGGGTGGGGCAACACCCCCCTGTCCCTTGATCTCCTCCTGTGGGGGGTTCCATTCGTACCCCTTGTATGTACGCCAGTAGCGCTGTATGGTAACTGTAGCCCTGTGAGTGAAGAGTAAAGCAACGTTATAATTAGTACATTACTAGTATCAATGTAAAGCAGGATGAACTACTATTTTCATTTTGCACCTAAAACTGAAAGGTAACCCGATTGTGACAGACTAACATCACCAAACAAAAGCATGTGAAAATCAATTAATCTTTTCCTAGCTTAGAATTAAGGGATTTAATACAGAAAACCCTTTCTAAATATCACATGGCAAACAAACATCTAGTGAAAGTCTATGCCTTGCCTCCTTTAAAAATGAAGAAAAAATGTTATTATGTCAAGCAAGGTTACATGTCAGACTATGACTATAAAAGTAACATTAGAGGAGAGAGTTTGCGAGGTTTATCATCGCCTGGCCCCATATTCATGAAAGCCTGCTAGCTTAGTTCCTTGTCTATTTTGTCTATTTTTGTACACAAGGTCTTTTAGTTGCTAACTAAGGTTAACTTAGAGGGTACCTAAGGCTTACCCAGTTGACCCTAGTTGGGGACTAGGAAAACTGTTTGTTGCTCAATAATCTGCACATTTAAAAAAACACTTAGCAAGGAACTAAGCTAACAGGGTTTCATGAATATGGGGCCAGGGCCCCATTGCAGAAAGAGATATGTACAATAGATTGTATGTTGCAATTAATCGTAAGTCAGATCACGTGTTCTAGATGCGCAAATCTGATTGGTTGAAACGCGTACATTTTCTGACTTACGATCAATCATAACTTACGATCGATTGTATCTCTTTCTGCAACGGGGCCCAGGAATCTAACTCTCAAACTCTACTCATTTAGTTTATGTCTCATTCTGTCTCAAACAGGCTACATGATACATCTATTTCCCAAATTATTATATTCTAATACCCTCATCCCTTATCATTATCCTATGCATCAAAGTTCTGATTTTGCTAATAAACAACATGGAAACCTTTATGACTTCACCCGTTGCTTACAGGAACCGGGTGGGCTATGTACAAAGTCTATGGGGATTTCAGAACCTCATAGTGCGGGTCATGGTCCTGAAAGCATTAAAGATACCACAAGCAAGTTTAAAGACAAATATGCGTGGGTTAAAATGGGTAGTCAGCAAAATCCAACTCGCACTCCACCGTAATCTCCCGAGGTAAACTCACGATGTGTGTTGGATCGATTTAGAACACGGGCCTTCATATGAAATTGCATGCAGCACACAGCTGGTAAACTGTACATTGCTCGAGCTGTCCCCTGAGGCAATACAGCGCTGATAAAATCGCAGCGGCACTTTGATGACAGTCGGTTGAGCGCGTTGCGTAATACTTTCACTCGTAAAAATCTCTGACAAGGAGTACCTAATTGGTAAACAAACATTCAGAACTCGATGCATTTTCGACTCGGTCGTTCGTGAACTGGGATAGTTTGCGATCGCAACTTATAACTGAACAAAGGGGGATTACGCAATATGGATTCACGCATCTGAAATACCGATCTGAATTGCCTTTAAATAACCTACCAGACTTTGGTCCTGGCCATGACCTTGAACCTCCTGCGAGCCAGCCAGCCCCTGATGAACCTCTGGATGATGAGTACAGGGGAGTTCCTGGCCTGGATGTGGGACACTCTCTGTAGCACCTCTCTCACGTGGGACAGCTCCTCACCAATACTGGCATCCTGCACAATGACAAAATAATACAGAATCATTCATCACATACTGAAACGTCTTTCCTTTTTCTTTGTTTATTTCTTTGCTCTCTGTAGGACCTCTCTCACGTGGGACAGCTCCTCACCAATACTGGCATCCTGCACAATGACAAATTAATACAGAACATGCATCACATCACATACTAAAACATCAGTGGTCATCTCTTTTCTTTTTCTGTGTTTATTTCTTTGCTCTCTGTAGCACCTCTCTCACGTGGGACAGCTCCTCACCAATACTGGCATCCTGCACAATGACAAATTAATACAGAACATGCATCACATACTAAAACATCAGTGGTCATCTCTTTTCTTTTTCTGTGTTTATTTCTTTGCTCTCTGTAGCACCTCTCTCACGTGGGACAGCTCCTCACCAATACTGGCATCCTGCACAATGACAAATTAATACAGAATCATGCATCACATACTAAAACACTGATCAGTGGTTATCACTTGTCTTCTGCTTTCTTGTTTATTTTGCTTTGATATGGAAGAATCTGTGTATCACCTCTCTCACGTGGGACAGCTAGATCATCAGCTATACTGGCATCCTGCACAATGACAAGATAGGTGATCATTAAACATAGCTGGCCTTTTCATTTTCATTAATATTTTTTTGTTTTTTTTGTTGTTGCTTGTATGTGAGATTTTCTCTGTAAAACATCTAGTAACATATTTATCACATGGGACAAGTCCTCAGCAATTGTGGCTGATTGCACAATGGCAACATAGAGGGTAACATATTGCTAGCAGTCTCTGTTTTCTCTTTTGCTTGTACATGTGATAATCGTTGTATATAGCGCCCGTTCTCACTTAGGACAGCTCATTAGCATGAAATATTTGCATCCTAAAACAATGTAACAAGTCTTGCACATTAACCTATTGCCTACTGGAACCTGGTGGGCTGTGTACAAAGTCTATGGGGATTTCAGAATCTCAAAAGGAATGCGTTAACCTGTTCAGGACTGATTGATTTTCGGTATAAGATGTATTCACCATATACCCAAGCCTGAGTAATTTCTGGACCAGTCCTGATTGGGTAATTGGCACCTTTGGCACCTTGAGATCATTATGTGCACCAAGTTTTCATTAGAATTCCTCAAAAACTGTACAAGTAGTTTGCTCCACTAGGATTTTGCAACGGCCCGAGTTGTTCGAAGCCCTCTAATCAAAACCACCAGCTAACAAGCAAGTAACAAGCACAAATAAAGCCAAGGGGGAGGATCCTTGGGCCCAGGAGACCCACCCCCCCCCCCCCCCACCCTCCACCTTGCTGTGCCATTGCATGAAGGGCTTCAATATGTTCACAGGTGTATTTCTGTGTACATTTCTTTTGAATAAGACCCCCCCCCCCACCACCCAACAAAAAAAATATATATATAATAAATGAAATTAATACATCGTATAACATTTCAGAAAATGTAACAATTAACCTATACCCAGAGAACGTCTCATTTCAAACTTTTAAGATGATTATATATATGTCTTGTTGAATGAAATGCTAATGAATTTGATTGTAAAGCGCATAGATGTTTACACTTTACATATTATGCGCTATAAAAAGTATTCTATTATTATTATTATCATTATATTTCTAACATAACATAAGTCTTATCTGTTCATTACCTTCTTGCTGGGCACTCTGGAGTCAATGTAGAATGCTGCGTGGAGCATGCTGAAATGGCCGCCAAACACGGCATCTTCTATGATCTCCTCATCAGAGATTACATGGTGGTCTAGAGCCTTCAGCGACCAGACACTGACAACAAAAAACAATGGATACAATTCACATCTCATTCAATGAAACATCATAATTTAGTTCTGAATCCTGCTCTGAATTAAGTTTTCATGAAGACTGTTGAGATTTAGAAAACATATTATTCCAGATACTACCAATAGGAAACAGTGGATAATATCCAGTTATCATCAAAACAGTGAATAATATCCTGGGGGTGTATTCTGAAAAGGATTTAAAGCTAAAAATGTATTATCTACGTCACTGAAATATTTGTTGCCAAATCGTAATTCTGAACCTGTACTTAAGGAATAGCGATTTGCTAAAATATATTTTAGTGACGTAAATATGACGTAGATACATAAATTTCAACTTAAAAATCGTTTTCAGAATACACTCCCAGAGTCCCAGATATCACAAAAAAAGTGCATTGATTTTAAACTAAAGTGCATTCTTGAGATAATTGGCATTCTATATTTGTTAATAAAGATTGCCATGATTGAGATCTTGGGCCGGGCATCAGGGCCTTCTGCATACTTTCAATTTTTAATGATTAAGAAGTAACTATTTCATCTTCAAAGATCTCATCACAGAGAGCATTGTAGTCCAGGGGGTGTTTCACAAAGATCCTTAGTCTAACTTAACACTAAGTTGGACTTAACACTAATTTGGATCTCTCTATTTAATAATTATTTTAACAAAACATCACATGCACAATTTTTTATTAAAAATGGTTGAAACCGATGAGTGTTTAGAGAGCGCCCTCATGACAAAACTGTACTCTCTACACCAAAACTCAACTATCCCTTTAAGTTTGACTTTAAGTTTGACTTGGGATCTTTGAGAAACACCCCCAAGGCCCATTAGAGATAAGATAATGTGAGATTTAAACAAAAGACAGTGGTAACACTTCAACACTAACAAGAAAGTATAATTAGATAAACATGCATTTCAGGTGTAATTAATTATTATTCTGGAATGTTCATACCTATTAACAACATGATGTCTGTAGGTCATCTTGAGACTGATGGGGGTATCGTAGAGGGTGAGGACGTGGAGGTTAGAAGCTGCTCCCACAGACTGCAGGTAGTCCAGACGACTGATGCTGTTGTCATGGAGATGAACTATCTTGAGCTGGGTCATGCCAGCCCAGAACTTCTCCCCTGGGAGTTGGTTGATCTGCAAAGGGGGGGGGGGGGGGGGGGGGGGATGGGGGGGGGGGAACAACAGAAGGGTATAAAGAATCAAGTCTGAATACCTAGCCTAATTCAGGCATTATTTAACCCCGAACCTCTCCCCTGAGGGTTGGTTGGTCGTCAAGGTGAAAGACAACAGAATGAAATAAAGAATCAAGTCTGTTAGTCTTCAGGCATTAATTAACCCTGAACCTCTCCCCTGAGGGTTGGTTGATCGTCAAGGTGAAAGACAACAGAAGGAAATAAAGAATCAAGTCTGTTAGTCTTCAGGCATTAATTAACCCTGAACCTCTCCCCTGAGCGTTGGTTGGTCGTCAAGGTGAAAGACAACAGAAGTAGGAAATAAAGAATCAAGTCTGAACATCTAGTCTTCAGGCATTAACCCAATGAAGAAGGTTTGATTGCAGTCTTATACCCCTTTCACGGTGGCCTGAATTTCATCAGATGCGTCCGGATGCATCCAATGAAGTGGCGGGGATTAAAAAAATGTAAAAAATCAAAACGAAATACCATGGACATGTCTAAAAATTAGTCAAGCCTGAATCTACAAGAAACAACTCGCAAGATTGTTAAAAATAGGGCCGGCAGAAAAGGAGATGCATGAGAATACATTCAAATTGAGAGAGGCTGATTTATAACAAAGATGTATGGAGAAATTGGTTGCCCTATTATCAACCCCGAGTTCTCCATTCCTGGGGGGAAATTCACTAAAGCTTGCAATTTTAATTGTTAACACTTAGCTCTAGAGCAAAAATTCATTACATCTACCAGGCCCAATCTCACATCCGCGAAGGGTTCTATTAGTATTTCACAGAACTCGATCATGAGTTGAACCCATCGCTGACTAGCGAATACTCGAATTGTGTGATGCCATCACTGCTGCGAGGAGTTAACCGATAACGTTGGGTTCTACAATTAATTGCTAAACCAATGTTGGTGAGTGATATCAACCCCTGGTGGAGGCCTTTGGGGTTATCTCTAAAACAAGGAACAAGGTATCAACCCTACTACATAATGTGTGAGTGAGCCGATCTGAGATACAAACTTACTTGGTTGCCATGTAAATCCAGCTTGATGAGCCGTCTGCATGGTGCCAGCGCCTCAAAGCTCTTGATGTAGTTTCCCGCTAGGTTACACACCATCAGATTGAAGCACTGCCCCACCGCCCCTACGTCCCTCAGGTGGACTCCACACAGGCGAACCAGCAACACGTCATCCAGGCTGGAGACATCTTGATTGCTCTCTTGACATGCCTGATGGAAAAACAGTACATAATAAGAAATGTTAAATACATTTGTAAGTATTTATTTCATTTATTCTTAATTGCAGTTTCATAAATTCATAGGGCATCTCCTAAATGCATTGTATACGAGTCATACTTGTCTTTCTTAACAAATATGATTTAAATCATATTTCTTTATATGCAGCAAGCAATCTACTTTAAATTTCAATGCACTAAATCACATAAACATTCAATCTATAAAAAATAAGTGCCAAATATGAATGGGACGGACCTTGACATTTTCTAACTATGTAGATGTGGTGGAATGTGGCAAAATTGGTACAAGACAATTTATCCACAATTGCTGCTCTCTACCCAAGTGTATAAATGGCAACCCCGTAGGAGGTGAAAGCCTTTATGTGAAGGATCTTCTCAATGCCCATGAGTCGCTTGGAAGGAATGCTCCCCAGGGAGTGGAGATGGTGCACACAGTATGTGCTGGTTTGCATTGTATCCTATGACCGGGGTAATAATATCATTGTAAAGCGCTTAGTCTTAGAGATTATCATCGAGTACAGCATTATACTAACTTCTTACCTAGATTTATTAAATAGATTGGCACAGGAAGGACTTAATTAGGCCTAAAATGTATCATTCTTACCTTGATGATAGCTGCATCCGATGGCGACTGGAGGTAGCCCCTCTCCCGCGCCTGCCGTATAAACTGCTTGTTCCTCTCCCTCTCCATGATGCCTCGCAGCCGGCCGGGCCGCTGCTGCTCCTGGAGCCATTTCAGGAGCTGCGGCTGCCGGTGCTGGTGTGAGTGCTGGGGCTGTTGGATCTGATTGGCTGGAAGCATGCTTGAGGTTGTTTGTTGTTGTTGCTTTGGGAAGACATGTATAACTTGTTTCCTTTCTTCACAAGTTGTGGAATAGTCACCCTGCAGAGCTTGCGACTGCAGAGCCAGGGAACGCTCCTCTCAGTCTCCTCGTTTTATCTTCTCACAGCATTGGAAAATGTCCAACAAATTATGCCACCTCAGTGAAACAGGACCTGTCGGGATGTAACATGAACAAATTATTAGAACATGTTTGTAAATGATTTTAAACTGACGGTGCATTTAGAGAATTTAGACAAATTTTATTTTGTGTAAGTAACCAAAATTCATAGCTGAACATCAAAATTATACAATAAGTACATGTCTTATGAAATATCTAAGCTAGCGGATGTATGGCGGCTTTGAGTTTGAAGCTTAACTAAATAAGTTGATCAAGTGGGTGGGCATGCAATATGATCGATTTATTGATTTAGTTTTTAGATTTAGAGCTTAAAAGAGTAGGGTGTTAATCTGGTTGACTATAACCCACACATACACAGATTACAATACTGCACTGTTCAGCCTGTATTGCACTGATAATGTGTGAGGCCCATGGATCAGAATTGCATGGCACCTATGTATTTAGTATATACACCCTTTGGCCTTTGCCCAGCTGTAATTGCATGTCTGGCTTGTAAATGGTCATACCATATGTCCTATCAGGATCATTTACAATAACAATACATTGTAGATGTGACCATATATGGTATGACCATTTACCAAGTAGATGTGTAGTAATTCCTGCACATCACAACCAAAATACTGCAAGAATCTTCAGAATTTAAGAAGTCAGTTCAATGCAAAGAAGAAGATGATCTGGGGCTGACTCTGTCACTGACTTTGACTCTACACTAATACTGTCAGAGACAGTTTCATCACTAAATTAGTGATGAAACTGTCTCTTTAAAGGGACTTTTTATAACATTGTCCAAATCCTCAAAACTTACTTAAAACTCTAGTAGTGGTTCTCTAAATTACCTTGTTATATTCATATTAACATTATAACAAAACAAGCACGAGACAGGTTCGGTTTTTCAAATTTCCATTTCATTCAAATGATATTTACGATTGAAGTGTTCAGATATGAAATTGTCTACGCCTTGAGGCTTGATGTCGTGTACAAGGTAAGTACAATGTCAATGAGTTAGTGAATATCAGTTTGTGTTTTTACTCATATAGCGAGAAACATACAATCAACATGAAATGTTCACACATTACTTTGTGGACATATCAGATCACTCCAATACATCACTCATCACTTTTTGCACTTGTCAACAAAACTATCCATTGGCCTTGGCCTTGCCCTTGGCTTTGCAGCTTTGGCTTTAACTTATAAGTTTACTTTAAGATAGATCGACAAATCTATCTTTTTCATGGCCTCTTTTACATTTAAAGACATCCATGTAAAGTGTCTAACTCCACGAAAATTACTTGGAGCTTCCTCAGTTCTCTTCTGCCGTGTTGTTTAGCTACATGTAGTTATGGTAAGAGAAGAATAAAATAGGGTTAGATTTTTTTCAAATGTCCCTTCAGTATGAAGATAATTGAAAATCATTATTTCAAAAGCGTTAGCCAACGCTTTTGGAGAAATGTACAATTGTCGTAGTTGAACACGCCCGGCCGCAGCCGGCACGCGATAACGAACTCTGGCCTGCGGAGTAGCCGAAACTTTCGGCACCACGACCATCGAGCACGACGGGGTCGTTGGGCTGAGCGCGCGCAAATTCTGTACCGTCTGTATACATGTGTGTGGAATTCGTCAAACGGACGATTATTACTGCAACAAATCTACGGCAGGCCATCAGTATATATTCGGTGATAAAATATGAACTCAATATTCGTTTTTTTCACTATAGGTAAAAAGTGGACGTTTTCTTTCAAACTTTCACAAATCTTCTAATTGTATTTTTCATTATGATTATTGATAAATATAGGATTGAAGTCTCAAATGTAATTTTGTGCAATATCTGACACTTTACACGGATCACTTTAATTGCAGTCTTTTACTGTCGGCCATTTCAGTAAATGGACGACAGTAAAAGACTGCAATGAAATGTAAAAGAGGCCATGAAAAGGATAGATCTAAATTGACCCCGCGGCTCCGCGGCCGCGTCGCCGTCGGGCTATCGCTACAATCTACCGTACGGGCCAGTGCAGGACAATTGTCTCTCATCACACCGCTCAAATTACTGTTTGCATTCTTCATGTTAAAACGTTAGAATAAGGAAGTTGTTGAAGACAATTTAAATTAATCAATACTTTACCTTGTTAAATGCGATGTCTATATCTTCTTGCATTCAGACTATATAAATCACAGTTATGAATATTTTATTATTCGGGCTTTCCTGGCCTTGTTCACTCTTGAGTCTTGTTAGCTACGGCCAACCAAATTCCACCCCATGCTTTGTGTACACAAATACTATATGGTACGCGTACGGTATAACCGGTACGCATTTACGTATAGTATGTACACAATTATTACATACACCGTTTCGCTACATACACACAGTATAAGTACACATTGGAACCGTACCAAAATCAGGTTGATATAGCGTTGTCATGGCACCGTACACCTGTCGCATCGAAAATCGCACCTCGATGCTGCTGTAATATTGTATTTCTGTGGCTGTAAGAGTGGTGCCGCCCTCTAAGTTTGTGGAGGTCAGAAAAGACAGTCTCTCTCGATCCCTCTCTTCATTTGGTTCTGCATTTATTATACCACTTTTGCATGGAAATTAGTCATTGAAAGTAGATGGGAAGTTAACAACAACCGATGCGGAAAAGGCCCATGCACTTGCGGATCAATTCCAAAGCGTATTTACCAGAGATGAAGGAGACGAGCTGCCTGCCATGCCTGATAGCCCATATCCAGATATGCCAGACATCGAGGTTGATATAAATGGTGTTGAGAAACTGTTATCTACCATAAATACATCGAAAGCTATAGGACCAGATGGGATCCCCAACCAGGCTCTGAAATTAGCAGCTAGGGAACTTGCCCCCTTGGTAGCTTTCATATTTCATCAATCCATCACGTCTGGGGAACTGCCACTTGATTGGAGGCGAGCCAACATCAGTCCTATCTACAAGAAAGGTGCAACCACAGATCCAGCAAACTACAGACCGGTATCACTCACATGTACGTGCTGCAAGCTGCTGGAGCATATTGTGGACAGCCAGATGATGAGGCATTTGAGCAAGTTTAACATCATAGCCGACAACCAGCATGCCTTTCGGAAG
>JBAMJV010014046.1:0-22300 GCA_037951105.1 Echinarachnius parma
GGTGAGTTATGAGCCCTTAACTGATCAATGATATTCAAATCTACATACAAAATTATTAATATTAAATCTCCTTGAAAGTTGAAGGTATGATTTATATCTTAAAATACATCAATGTAAATTAATGTTAGAAAATAAATGTAGAACCAGTGTCATACTAATTACTGGATATTTTTAAATTTTTGTTATTGTTTTCGTTTTTCCCTTTCTAAAGTACAAACATGAATCTGCTGCATCTTCATAATTTCAGTCAAGTGGGTCTTGCTGGAAACTAATTTAATGATAGAACATTATCATCTCTATTATGTTCATGGAGAAATTAGAGTAATTATCTATCGTGTATCAATTTAGTTAAATCACCATTGATGCAATATGAAGCATGTGAGGTAATGAGTCACATAAAGCAACATTGTACAGTACATGTATGTATAATGACTTATTGTCTACATGGCTACAGTTCATGCTATTTAAAGGGTATTTCTACATTCAGAACAAGAAAAAATGTTATTTTCAGCAATATCATTCAATACCTTACAAACCATGTGCATGTAATTCCGTTACGTAACGGAATTACTAATACTGTTACGCCATTTTTGGAAAAAGTAGTGACATTATTTCAGAAAATTATGTTGGAAGTTCTTAGGACTATGGTGAAGGAAGAGAATTCACAATGACATGACTAAAGAACAAGTAATAAGATATTGAGAAAAACTTAAAACGTTTTATCGTAACGGAATTACGATCAAATGTGCATAGATTTAAAAAAATTCTCAAAAAAATATGCAATGAAGTTACTGCCCATGCTTTACAATTTGTGATTGTTACAACATCGTATGGAAAATATGAGAAAATGAGCAGAAACAGTCATTGAATTAAAAGATTCACTTTATTTTCACAAAATGAAGCTGATTTATGAATAAAAGGTCATAAATTTCTGTTCAAATCAAGCAGAAATATTTGAAAAACCAATCGAGCTATATACAAACGGTTTTCAGTTTCCTAAAATTCACGTTTTCCTCTATTGATAACAGTTTGATTTAGGGAAGATTGCTCAACTTTGAGATGTGGTGTTTTTGCCTTCTCTCATACGGAATTGCCCATATGCGAAACTCATTATTATTTATTAGTACGAGAATCACCATTCACGGGACAATGCTTATAGTTACTATAAAGCTTATAAATCATATTTTGGCCGAAACTGAGGTAAAATTTGTGTACATTTTAACAATATTTCCGTAGAAATTACATTATGTTATGTCGCCGTTATGATAGAATACACATTTGTTCATTTATTAAAAGGATTTTCTCGTGCAAAGTACACATCATTTTTGTCATATTCTAATTTCTGTGCGATGCTATTTTCTCACAGGGCCGGCAGATCGCGAAATTAACAACTCGCGAAAATGTCTGAGACCCCCTCATTCGCGAAAATATCTGTACGCGAAAATATTGGCGTATACAGTAACTATTAGTTTATAATGTTACTGTGCAGGTTTTGGCTACTTAAGTTCAGCCTTACCAAAACTAAACTACCCCTTTAAAAACCTCTTAAGAAATTTTTTTGAAAAAGTATAAGAATGTTATACTTTGTTCTGGGATCCCACATTTATTTTGATCGGATATATATTTCAGCTGTTTCTGAACTGATTTTGATCAAATGAAGTTGATTCTGTCATTAAAATTGTATGCTCTTTCAGTTAGACACTTATTTTTTCATTACCTCACAAAAAGAAATACTTCTTGAAGTGCTTTCCATACCAAATCTCAACTATCCCTTTAACCTAAGAAGTGGTTCTCTCCTTTACCAATACAAACAAAAAGTCATGAGAAATTTCTAACACTCACCAGAAGTTATGCAATTAATTTGCTCTAGATTCAATTATTGACAACTCCTTTACAAATGTATGTATAGCTGGTAAAAATAGATGGTGCTTTTTTATATTTTAGACATTCTTTCTGTACTCTGGAGCATCGGTAGAGCACTTGTCCAGTAATCAGGAGGTCTCGGGTTTGAATCCCGGAGAAACGTTCTTTTCTCTTCTAATTTTTAATTTATTAATTTTTGCTGTAACCTGTTTTTATGCTTTGCCATTTGTTTACTCCATCAGTTGGATTGGGCCTTGTATCTAAATAGGTTCAAATGTTTTAAAACATTACTTGTTGATAATTACTTGATCAATGTTATTTAACCCATTGCCTACAGGAGGGAGCCTGGTTGGCCCTGTTTTAACTCTATGGAGATTACAAAATCTAGTAGGGGACAGGTTAAAAGGGTAGTTTAGTTTTGGTAGAGAGGGCGCTGCACATCACAATTTTTTTGTGAGGTAATGAAAAACTGAGTGTCAAATTCGAGAGAACATGCAATTTTAATGGCAGAATAAACTTTATTTGGTCAAAATTGACCCAGAAACAACTGAAATATCAATAATCTGATCTTATAATTATTTGGGGCCCAAATAATTAGATGATTTTTTCAAAAAATAAGAAAAATGCTTGCACTTTTTCAAAAATTTTCAAAAGCGTTTTTTAAATAGTTGTTGATGATCTCTCTATTAAATCATTATTTAAATAAAACATCACATGTATGCATAATTTTGTATGAAAAATTGTTCAACCCAATGCCTCTTAAGAAAGTGCCCTCTTGTGTTGTAATGGCTCTTTTTGAATGATAACAGGCTTTTTACTTAGTCGTTTGTAATTTTGTATACCTTTCGAGCATGGTGGAGTTATAACTATTAGTTTATAATGTTACTGTCCAGGTTTGGTTACTAAAGTTCAGCCAAGTACCAAAACTGTACTACCCCTTTAATATGTATTATGTAATCTAGTTGCTATTTGTACTGCCGTAGTGCCCTGAGCTGGCATACATGTACCAGTCACCTGGGTTATGCAATTCATTTTTGCTGCAGAATTTGCAAAGCCTAATAAAGTGATTCAAGATTAGAAAAAGAAAGAGCTCTCATCTGCAATCAATGGCTCGTTGTGAAAACACACCAAGACTACAAACCAAACCCTTTATTCACTGGACTTAAAGGGGACCACAAATAACAACACATTACTACATGTTTTGGTACTGTTTTGTGATATCAAATAGATACCTAACATTTTGCAATGGGTCGAGTAATTCATAAACAAAGCAATTAATTTCCACCACTTACGGAACCACTACTATTTCCTGGTTCCTGGTTTGCGAGTGCGTTAATTCTACTCAAGCGTACGTTTGTAGGCAATATAATTCCGAGCGATTCGCTAGTCTACACAATTCAGACCGCATAAACGCATGCTTTAGAATGGTGATGCGGTTTCCAATTTTTTTCTTCTTTTTCTGCAAACATATTTTTGTGAACTTGTTGACGGAATGGTATACTAAAGATGTTACCTTTCTATTATACAAATATTAGTTTTGGGTGGTGGTACCCTTTAACTGAGAAAAAATCTTCTGTCATACAAGAAAACACAATAAAGACTACCAAGATTCCTGGTTAACAAGTGGACAAAGTCACATGAAGGGCATGCCAATGTAAATATTATGCAAAAACA
Source organism: Echinarachnius parma (assembly GCA_037951105.1). Lineage (NCBI taxonomy): Eukaryota > Metazoa > Echinodermata > Echinoidea > Clypeasteroida > Echinarachniidae > Echinarachnius > Echinarachnius parma. Next base: position 3,538 of record JBAMJV010014046.1, read on the forward strand.
AGAGGGGTAAATTACTACCACCCTTTTGAATTTGTTGGTGACCGGGTTGGGCAATTGAAATTACGATGTTCAGGTTTTGGTGGACCATAACCAAAATTTAGTGACTCCACTTCAGAAATATATTTGTATGCATTTAACTTCTTGAGTGCCAAGCGCACATTTTGTGCGAGTTAGGATACACACAATTGCCATAGAGGCTATAGAGCATTCAAAGCGTTAAGCAACGAGAAGAAATTAATCCAACATTTTGTTAGAAATCAAACCAATTTACTGTCAATACAGTCAAACGTTCACACACTTTTTAATACAAAATTAATCAAGGTCAAAATTTTGAGCTGATAAATTAACATAATAAAATGTTGGCATTAAACAGATGATCTTTCATTATTTGTGGGCTCTATTTCGGGGGCTAAATCACTATGAGCCCCTATGAATTTCTTCTTCTTTTTTTTTTCTTTTTTTTTTTTACTTGGTTGGATTATATAATTCTAAGTATTTGTCTCTGAAGTATACAACAATCAATAGATTCTTTGGTTATTCTTCACTCCAGTGACTTTACAAACCTCCAAGTCCCAATACTACAATCAATAGATTCTTTGGTTATTCTTCACTCGAGTGAATTTACAAACCTCCCAAGTCCCAATACTACAATCAATACCGGTAGATTCTTTGTTTATTCTTCACTCGAGTGACTTTACAAACCTCCCAAGTCCCAATACTACAATCAATAGATTCTTTGGTTATTCTTCACTCAGTGACTTTACAAACCTCCAAGTCCCAATACTACAATCAATAGATTCTTTGGTTATTCTTCACTCGAGTGAATTTACAAACCTCCCAAGTCCCAATACTACAATCAATACCGGTAGATTCTTTGTTTATTCTTCACTCGAGTGACTTTACAAACCTCCCAAGTCCCAATACTACAATCAATAGATTCTTTGGTTATTCTTCACTCAGTGACTTTACAAACCTCCAAGTCCCAATACTACAATCAATACCGGTAGATTCTTTGGTTATTCTTCACTCGAGTGACTTTACAAACCTCCCAAGTCCCAATACTACAATCAATAGATGTGAACAAAACTTGACAAGGACCAGTAAAGAACAGTCAATACACTATTAAGGGCACACACATTTAAAGTCCCTCACCCATTCCCAATGAGGGGGACATTTTTGTTTACCATTTTCTGGGACTACTTTTCTAACATGCAAATGCAACAAAATAATACTCTAAAATTTGTTTGGTATCGGACAAATGTGATAGAACAGATATAAACAAACTTGATTTGCCCCTGTTGCAGAAGCGACAAAAGCATTGTTAATATATTCAAGCAAAATCTTTGAAAAAATAGTTTCTCATTCCCCATTGCCATTGCTCAACCACTGTCATTTTGTTGTTGCACAGTATGCATGTGTACGTGCGAAAAGACATTCTACTTTTTAACAAACATGACAGAATGTTCTCAATGAACACTTTGAATGCCAGGGATTTTACAGAGCATGGCATTTGGGTGTATTGTGTGGTTCAATGCTCTGCTTTGTTGCAATACACATGTTATTCAAGCATGTTATTAAAAACCACCAGCGCAAATCCTTTGCATATGGGCAATTCCAAGGTAACAGCGTGACGGTAGGAGGGTGTTTCTCACGGTGAAAGTCTAAATAACTCACAAAATAAAAAATGTCCAGAACCAAATTTTGATATGCATCTGTTACCACTATCCTACTAATTATTTACAATAGGAAAGAAAATCAAAATTCCCACTAAATTATGAATTATGAATATCAATATCTGCGGTAACAGCGTGACGGCAAAAAGACATGGGTTTCTTACATGGTAAGAAACTAAGCAAACTCTGTGAACTACAGGAACATTTTGCAATTTTGTCACATTGATTCTTTGTACTAGACATCAAGCTAGAACATCCAAATAAAAATGTAGAAAAAATCCAATGTTCATAGTAAATATGATATCATAAACGTATCTGTGCACGGTAACAGCGTGACGGTAACAGCGTGACCTCTGAATTGTACATGTTATATATATGGGATATATTGATGAGATGAATAAGATTATATAATTTTGATGTATTCATCCAGAATCTATACAGAACTAGATGAATGGGTAATATAACCCAGATGCTCTGAAATGATGGTTCGCATGACACAAATTTGCAGCCTAGCGCCCTCTATTGATCAAAAATGTTTTTGGACAAAACTGAAATTCTTATCTTTTTCAGAATTTAGTTTGAGGAACCATCAAATATCAAACCCAAAATACAAACTTAATTGCAACAATGAAATATTAGACCTTTGACATCTGACCTTTGACCTTATTTCTCAAATTAGCATACAAATGTTAAATTTTATGTGGCACAGTGCATATCTACAAGTGATTTGTTTCATGTAACATGATTTCAATGTCAGTAAGTTTTTGTGTTTGAATTGGTAATTATCCGAGTGACCTTTGACCTGTGCTCCAAACATTTTCATAGAATTTTCTTTTATCTACAGTACTCTTTCTAACATTAATTCTGGCATTTTTTGTGAGATAAAAAATAAACTACAATAATTTGACCTGTTGACCTTTGACCCCATGACCAAATTCTATAATCAGGTCATCTACTTCACTGAACGCATACCAGTATTAATTATCATGTCATCCTTCAAGGATTCTTGAAATATCTTGAGAATAATATATTTTTTGCATATTAATTAGCTGTGACCTTTGACCTTTGACCTCATGGCCCCAAAATGTATCAGATAATCCATACCTCTGAATACATGTCTTGTACAAAGTTTGAACAGAATCCATCCAACGATTCTTGAGATATTGCAAAAAAAAAGTAGGTTGCGTCACGCTGTTACCCAAAAAGTAACAGCGTGACCAAATTGATATTGCTTAGATTAATTAGTGGTAAAAGATAATGCTGCTATTTAGCATCCATAATATAGCCCTATGGGTGAATGAAGAAGAAACACAAAATAATTTCATTCCCATTCATATTTTTCCAGAAATATTAAAAATACCTGTTTTTAGGGTAACAGCGTGACATATAGATGACTATAAATGAAACAGTTACTGAAGCAGAACAAAGAGCGAAAATGCCGAAATAGATATTTATCTGATAAATTGAAGTAATGTTCTTACCAACACTGAAAGAAAATTTTATGAAAACCTATTTTTGCAGCTCTTTTAAGCTTAATATTTACAAGTATATTTTGTGAAAATAATTGAAAATTAATTTATGCTAATTAATTCCTATGAAATAATAGTTTACGCCAAAAAATTTTTTGAACAAAATGCATTTCTGAATAGTTTAATCTTTAAGCTTTAATTTGATACCAAATATGTTATGATTCGACGAATTTGAAAAATGGGAGCTTATGTCAATGTTTGCTTGGAATTGCCCATATATCAAGAGGATAATAGACAATAATGAAAATATGCCAAACATTAAATAATGTACAGTTCCAATACAGGTAAGTGGAGTAGTAGACCCTGTATTAACTCAATGCGGATTGCAAAATGTATGTATTATCAAGATAACTGATATTTATTTAACAAGGTAGGGCCTAATGCTCATGGTGACAATGTCCTCAATTTAAAATGGAGGTTCCACTATATCATTCAAACATTCAAATCGTTCAAGCATGTTCAAGCACGAATGCATTTTTCAATCATTTCACAAGGATAAAAGACCATCTGGAAAAATTCCACAAGCCCAGGGCCATACAACAATAACTGCTGCCAGACAATATCCATACCTGCACTATGTACATTGAAATGGTTCAAATGTATGAAAAGACATGTAACACATTAATTTTGTATTGCTTTTTGAAGGTCTGATGGCTATTATTGGTTTCATGCCCAGGAACACTTGATTTAAAGGTTTGTCAATCAGATGTGCGGTGCCATCTTGTGAACCCCTTGCGCGTGGTGCATAATATTCACACTGGCATACATGTACATGGTGCATAATACTGTGTAACGCAATGCACACAATTAGCATTATGTCAAACCAAATCAGATTTGCAGGTGATCCTTGCAATTATTTTGCAACTTTACAATTATTGATTGCAACTCTTTCTGCAATAAGGCCCAGAACTGTTTCCCCTTTAATGATTTTCCATGTAAATTGACACATGCTATCGGAGACACATGATTGCCATCAAACTTGATTGTTTGCCAAATTCCATTATAATAATTTGTAAATAGACTGCAATATAATTTTGTTCACACTTTTTCTTTCCTTTTGAATAATTTACCTACATGAAAATTGACACCAGTCATATGATAAACATGGCAATAAAAGCTTGCTTGCCGGCCAAATTCCATTTCATCATTTGTAAATAAACTACATACTATGATAGTACCAACAACCTCCACACTAACCTTTTTCTACTTGCCTAATTGGGCAACCTAACTGAGCCATTTATGAAATGTGACTTGCCCCAAAACAACAATTTCCTTGTCCTGCAAGTGCACCAACTCTATATGTGTGTACGTTTGGTGCCACAAAGACACGATGTCTTATACAATAGCCATACTCTTCACATGCAAACCCATGAACACTTACGCTAGTATGGTGATGAGTTTTTAAATTATTAAATTTTTTATCTGGAAGCCAATTTTTCTGAACTTGAAGGCGGAATGGACTACCAAAACAATTACCTTTCATTTATAAGAAGATTATTTTTGGGTGGTGGTTCCCTTTAACTAATTTCACTAGTGGCGAGTACGGCAAGCAAAATGATTTTCATTCAAATTTTGATTGCCTGAAGAAAAAAAAATAGACTGGCCTCCAAATTTAATTTCCTTTGTTAACACTACTATTCAAAATGTCACTACCTTTCTTGGTCAAAACTGCAATTGTCATATTCTCATTCTGCACTTGCCAATTTGAAAATCAAGTTGCCTAGGGTTACACAATTTGGTAATTTGGTCGATAAATTGATTCTAAAAGGCATAAATTAGGACAGATGTATTTACTTCTAGAGTCTTACTAGTTTATCATTGTAATACAGAACTTCACCGGACACATCCATTTTAAAAGCAATGTAATTGAGTAGGTTTGAAAGGCATTGAGGAGGAGGACAAGAAGGAGAATATCTTTGACTTACTTGTGGATCATGGTGTCGAGCCATCTTGGTTCCTTGCAGAGAGGGAGTTGTAGCTGGTGGAAACAGGCAAGCTTGCTAGCTATGATCCGCGACAGCTCGGGATGCGACAGTTCTTCAGTATATAAAGCGCGCGACTGTTGGTGGAATGCAAAACTACAATAAACATGGCTTGTCTTATGATGGAAACTATCATTATTATGAACGTATTGATGGCAGCTGATGTTGATATGCAATAACTGCGATGAGTTGAATCTGGTGAAAGCGGGCAAGATTGCTAGCTATGATCAGGAGCTGAGGAGCAGCTCAGGATCCGACAATTCTTCCATCTTTAAGGGTGACTGCTGGAAGAAAGAGAAATTACGGTCAAGATTGCTTGTCAAATCATGGAAATAAAACAAAGTTAAATTGTTTTTTTTTCTACCAACAATGAATGATGATAAATGATAACAGAGACAATGATGGCAATAAGGATATTGACGATGGCATTGATGGTAATGAAAAGACGGTGTTGGTAACAATGACAAAACTGACAAAGCGAAAACAATCACAATGATGATGGTGTTGGTGGTGGTGTTGTTGGTGGTGGTTGTGGTGGTGTTGGTGGTGTTGGTGGTGGTGGTGGTGGTGGTGGTGGTGGTGGTGGTGGTGGTGGTGGTGGTGGTGGTGGTGGTGGTGGTGGTGTTGTTGGTGGTGGTGGTGGTGGTGTTGGTGGTGTTGGTGGTGGTGGTGGTGGTGGTGGTGGTGGTGGTGGTGGTGGTGGTGGTGGTGGTGGTGGTGGTGGGGGTGGTGGTGGGGGTGGTGGTGGTGGTGGTGGTGGTGGTGATGGTGATGGTGATGGTGGTGGTGGTGGTGGTGGTGGTGGTGGTGGTGGTGGTGGTGGTGGTGGTAATGATGGTGGTAATGATGATGGTAAGGTTGAGGGTGATGGTGGTGGTGATGACACAGATGATGGAAGATTAAGATGCTAGTTTATTACATGATCATCATCACTAACCAAAATGAATATGCGGCAATGTAATGGTGATGCTACTTCTGCTCATCACGTTTGAAGACAATACAACACTCTAATCTAACACCAAAATCTCAACTAACCGGTATAAACTCTTCCAGTCGACCCTCGCTGAACACCCCGTAGAGCTTGGGGGCCTGCTTGCGCTCCGAGAGCAGGGAGAAGATCACTGTGTCCAGCAGCGGCGTTTCTCCCTCAAAGAAAATCTCACCGTAGACGCGAAGGAGGACCTCTTGGGGTTCAGTCGTGCAGGCATCGCGCTGGCGGGCGGGGAGAGAGCAGAGGTACAGGTAGTTACTAAGGCCCGCTCTGTGTAGGATCATTGGGGGTCACATGGAGAGGAGACGATGGGGAGAGTGTGCGATAGAGGTAGAGAGGGGGAGAGAGCGATAAAGGGGTTGAGATGGAAAAGAATAAGTGGGGAATGAAAGAGAGAGGGCAAAGAGAGGGAGGATAACAACAGAGAAAGCAGGAAACAAAGGGAAAATGAATGGAGAACATGCAGAAAGTGGAGAGGATAAGATAGGGAGAGTCAGTGTGATAGATAGAGGGAAAGGTGGAAAGATAGATAGCAGTGTTGAGATGGAAAATGAGTAGAGAGTGAGAGTTAATGAGAAAGTAGAATAGAGGGGTGAGAGAAATAAGAAGTCAAGAAGAGAGGGGAGAAAAGAAAAGGAAATGAGAAAGAAAAAGGAATATAGAATCTCATTGATAGGGAGAGTAAAGAAAATAAGTATGTCAAGATGACAAGGACAGAAAAAGTGAGGTTACAGAAGAAAGTGTGAAACACAGTAGGGAAATTCAATGTTGATTTTAGGGGGAGTCAGGTATAGAACAAAAGAGAAGAAAGATAGGGGGAGAGAGACAAAAATACACTTTGCAAGATTCTTCGAAGATATTTAGAAAAAAAATCCCCATATGAAAATAAAATTGGGGAGTGACATTCAATTTTTATACCGACTCTGTTGCTTATGATATGGTTGCAATGGACGATCATCTTTCCAAAAGAAACTTATCCTCATATCTTTTGTATGAATCACTGCGCCCTTGAAATGACCAGGATATATTCTATTGTTCTGTACAAGGATGTGGAATGTGTGGTTAAACTTGAAGGTCACAGATTTCCTGAGAGCTTTTAATGATGTATTCACCAGAGTCAAACAAAAACTATAAAACCAACACATTCTACAATTTCAATCCACACTACCCAATAATATATGTCAGAACATGGCAATGAATATCAGACTATGAACAGACTTGCTCAAATTTAAACTCCTTCATTTGACATTTCATCACACATCAATTTTATATATAAATGTAGCCAAAAGTCACATAAAGATGAAACTTCAGATTTCGATTTTTAAACAGCAGTTAATATATCACACCATATCATCCACAACAGAGTCCCTATAAAAAAAAAAAAAAGGAATAAAAAATAAATCCAACTTGAATGAATATAAGAGAAAACAACAACAAAAAAAGCGGCTCTCAACCTTGTCGGCAGCAAATATCGGGCGACGGAATAATCGTAGCAGGGCGACCCGCGGCTCCCCAGATAGCGGAATTGTGTTGGGCGGTACACTGCAAATATAATGTCTCTTGTAGACCTCGTTTGCGGGGCTAGAGAGAGAGGGAGAGAAAGGCAGAAAGCTGGTTTAGATCTGTACAGGCTGTCTCATCAATCTAAGCGCACAATATCTTTTCTTTTGAACAGGATTATAAACTGTACAATAGTCAAACAGCTTTAAAAGTTTCCCGCTATCGCCTATTGGCAAAAATGCCTGGTTAGGGCGCGCTTTTGGCAGAGTTCCATGCCACTAATTTTGAGTGTAATGCTCAGTGAAATTATAACTCATAAGGGTTCACAGCAGTGCGAAAAAGAGCCGCCATCAATTTGCATCTTGATTGGAAAAATTAACATTTTCCCCCTGGAATGACTGTAGTTAACTGACTGGAAATATATAAGTAATTTCATTTTCATATTTGCATTATTTTGTACCAACATTTTGACAATTACATTGCACTGTACATATAAGTAAGTTACAGTAAATTTGTTCAAGAATGCAAGTAAGGAAAAACCCCGCAATTGATTCATTATATGCTGCAAATAAACAAGCAAGGATTTTGCAGCATATATTTGTCGACTGAACTTGAGTGGGATAATTCTAAGCGAGTCGCACACACTACCATAATCATTATGAGTCAATAATATCTCTGGGCATTTGGCCTACAGGCGATAGCGGGAATCGTCAAGTTGATGATAATGCAGCTTTAAAGTGATCCATTCACTTTTTCAAATTCAACCAATATCATTTCGAGCTTCCTCACCAGGGAAAAAGTAAATATTTTATTTCGGGGGCTCCCTTTCTAATTTTATGGAAGTTTTGGGGGGCTACTTATCCAACTTTCGGGGGCTACTTTTATATTTCAGGGTCTACTATTTAGCTCTAATGCTGTAAGTGATCATCTGATTGCATTGGCATTCGATCACGATCCAAAAAAAAACAAAAAACAAACAAAACAATCTTTTTTTCTTTTTTTTTCCGAGGCTACTTTTTTTTTTCCGGGGGCTCTTTTGGGCATTTCGGGGGCGAATTCGCCCGCCGCCCCCGTGTATTTTTTTCCCTGTCCTCCCTATTATTAGAGATACTTATCATTGAATGAAAATGGTTCTAGATTGCTTTCACTGCAAAATGTTGATACTGACTACAATTGAAAGCCTTTCAATTGTAGTCAAAGTCATAAGTTGGCAGTAGCTGAGTAGGTGTTACAATCAGTCAATTTTCACTAAGTAAATCATGTTTGTTTTCTTTGAAATTTTCACACATCATTCAGAAGAATCTTGAGATTGGTATATGAGTGAAGTCTCAAACATCACTTTTTGAAAAATCTTATAAATGAAGATAATGGATCACTTAAACAACAAAATTGATGACAAAGATGATGACAATGGTGATGATGAAGTTGAACATGTGGATAAACTGATGATGGTTTGGAAGACGGCCGTGAATCTCAGCAAGTGTATAGTGCCACTGACGAGCTCACGCTCCTCTGAGTGAGTGATCTACAAATCTGCCATAATTCAAAGATGACTCTACAATAAACATGCATGTTCAACATAAAATAGATCAATGGATTTTCAATCAAATTTAGTTAATTTATTAGGCACTCATAAAATAATTTATACAATAATAAAAACAGTCATAAGAAGTACATGTATACATGCCAGGGTTGCTATGAGGTAAAAACAGCACCCCCAAGATTTTATAGATGAGAGATGAAGAACTCAATATAACAACAAAATGCAATTGGATTAAATGGTTTAGCATGGGCATGAAAATAATTCAGGGCTTGAAATATGGCTTGCTAGACACAATTTTTTCTAAATTTTTGTTTGCATATTTTTGTTGTTGTACACATGGGCCAAGACAAACAAAATATACAAGACTTTGAAAGTGTTCTTCTTTTTGGGGTCGAGTAAAGTTACATTTCCTGTAACTGAAAATTTTAAATAGTGACCATGCCAGAAAGGCGAGTTTCAAGCCCTGAAATATTATTTATGTTTAATGTTTTGAAGAGAAATTAAAACTTTCCCATAATATCATATATAAGCTCTTTCTTTTGATGGAGTTAAGTCCACCGCACACTACATGATCCGATCCAATCCGATCTGACGAACGTCAGATATCTGAAATATACTACATGCTTTAAATTTAAATGTGCACTTCTTTAGTTCAGATACAAAGTTGTTTGTTTGTGTAGTGGGCTTTACATAGGAGAAATTATAAAGCATTGAAGTTAGAATTCAAGCAAGATTTCATTAATATTTGATTTATTTTTCCAGATGAATTGCATTTCACGAGTTGGTACAGTGGGACATCGTTTTAAAGAGCTTATAACTTGAACCCCCATAACAAGGTCATTTTCCTAATCAGCCAAGTTCTTTATCATTTTGTTGATACCCTGCTATAAGCAACAAGGTCATTTTCATGATCCCAAGGTCCTTTTTCTGTCAAGGTGCCACTGTATGAATTTTTTATTTACCATTTATTTGGTCAACAATTTAATTCAAGCAATACACAATTTGGCACTAATTGTAATTTGGATAGTACTCATCATTCATGAATGATCATAGGATATATATACGATGAACAAAGTTCAACAGACTGTTATCTAGTGCATTGTGTAAGTGATATCAATTTTCTACACTAGTACTAGACATATCCAGATTAGACAGAACCCTGTTAATACACGTACTACAGATTGTACGAATGCAGATATTCAAGTGTTTGCATTTAGGTCATCGTAATCTGGACAAGCATGTCAATATGTGACCTCACAGGCTCACACCACAAAATGACCCTTATAGTTTGTCTGTTATTAGCTGAAATAGTCCAATTTTGTTTTTAAAATGAGATTCAGGATTTGGGTATTTCTTGAATGAGGGCATCTTAACAGTGAAATTTTGAGCTTCAAATCATGCACGTAAATATTATTTTACATGGAATAAAAATTATCATATTAAAACATCAGACATCAGTTTCTACTGAGGAGCTCTAATTTATGCAAATTTATGCTAGCGTAACTGGTTGGACAAAATTGCAAAATATATGGGACGTGTCCAAAAGGTGATGTCATAAATTGTAGGGGCCCCGCGGGTTATTTCTACAATTATCTCACATTTTATGGTGAAATTGTGTTTTATTCACCCGATTATTATGGGAATTCCTTGATTACAATTCAAATGACAGCTGTAGGCCTACTACCAAATATCAAACTTATCTCCTCTGTCGCTAGGTCCTCAAACAGCTCAACAGTTTATGACATAGACTACATTTAATGTAAAGACTATTTAAAAGAGACCAGAGTGAAAAGTACTAAATACACATTTTGGGATATCATTTGTTAGTGGCAGTGGCGCAGTATGTCTACTGTATAACTAAGCAATGATGGTTTTGCTTTTGGGGTGATCTTATTTTATTCTGTATCACGGTGGCATCCACCCCTACAAGACAAGGGCACCTGGTATTCTGGTAATTTTAAAATTTGAAAAGAAGAATGATTTTCATGATTTGCATACCAGTTGATTCAGAATATTCTACTTAGTTTATAATGAATATGGTTTGGGGTTTAAAAAAAAGGGGCATCAAAGTCTGCGCATCGATTCTTCCCATTCGTTCGAATGTGCCTTTTAACAGCTGTTGACTGTCGAGTGTTGTAGCCTTCATCGTCATTTTTAAGCACGCCCACATTGAGGCATTGAAATTCACGCCCACACTGTACAATTGCTATTATTTCATCTTTGCCATGCTGCAAATGTACTGTGCAATTGGATGGATGCTGTGCTAACTTTGATGCCCTGCCCATAAAACAGAAAGTCATCAGATTCGTTTAAAACAGCCAACAGAATTTAAAATATTCATCAACCATCACAATAAAATAAACAATGCTTTGTCACTCAGGTTAGTCATGTTAATCAGTGTTAATATATGAAAGGTAATGGTGGATTAGTACACATAACTAAGCATCTCAAATTCATAATTCAAAATCACAAGAAAATCAGTAATCATTCATCCAATTTGTTTAAAATTATAATATAAATTAAAAACATTTGTCCTGAAATTAAAATGTTTGTTACTTTGTAACAGTCAATGTCTATCTCATTCATGTTAATATTTTCTATTAAAATATTAAATACACCAATTGGCATTGCTTTTGGAAATTAATATCCATTCAATTATCTAGTCTAACTAATGAATTTATGATTGAGTTGGTTTATAGATGATGCCAGTTTACGTCTGCACGTCTGCACTGACTGACTGTGCACATAAGCAAATGTGCATGAAAACCCGAAAATGGCGAAATGTAATACTACAAACCTCAAATCTCTGATGAGAAAATCTTCGAAATCAATCTGTTTCCAAACCCCTCCAAGATATTCTTGACACCAAGTATATGCTTTGAGTCTCGTCTCGTTGTCTACACCAAAATCTTTTTCCATTTCTTCAGAAAACTCGTTTTTTTAGCAGGATTCGTAAAGAGTTCAGTCAGCAGAATTCAGCTCTCACGATTGGTTTTTGCTAGTATGCGCGTGTTTTGGTAAAACGTGTACAAAATGCATGGAAAAGATGGGAGCGCTGCATGCAGCTGCCGGATACCGTATTGTACTTTGTTTACTAAGCTAAGTGCCGCGTGCATGCAATGAATGTGATCGATCTATCTATGTCCTATGAATCATATCTAAATCGATGGACGATACACGTGTAATTACGCACAATTTCGTCGTCGTTGTTGTCGTTAGTTTTTCGTCGAGACCCCCGCGCGTGCACGCGGGCGGTGGGACCAAAGCGTAAAACCAAAGACTGTAGAATCATGGATTGTACTAGTACAATCCATGGTAGAATTAAGCGTCTTTGGTAAAACCAGATTGGCGAACGGGATCGATCGATTAGAAAATGTCTAATGATATGCTACTCGATAAATATAACGGAGACTTTTTTTTCTCACTTTATAAGGTAGATTGTGCCACATCAAGCTGTTTTTCATGTCAAAGGGGTCCAAACAAAGATACAAATATACGGTACAAATTGTAATAACCAATAAGGATGGACAAGCGAATACACATGTATACATTTATACAGAATAAAATACATAAGTATATCTCAAAGTAAAAACCGGAAAAGAGGTTTAAAAAAAGGGAGGGAGGCAAACAGAATTGGTGGCTTCCTTAACAGGCTAAATACAGGACGTCACGTCGGGATGGTGCATGGGGTTACTATTTATGTACAGCTTATTAAACGTTTCAATTGATACACGTTATTACATTTACAATGACTTACAAGTAGCTGGACATAAAAATACAGCGTTGTGCAAACAATACAAATTTAGGATCTAATACACATTGACCTGATATTGAAGTAAATTTTTGTAACATTTTCATTCAATGAAATAAGATTATTGCATTTTGAAATAGCTGCTGTAATGCTTAAATGCTTAAATGTTAATTAAAGTAAGTAATTTATTTATATTAATAATCGATCACCTGTTTACTAGCACAATCAATTTCAACATTAATCGATCATAAATGAAACGATCCCGAATTAGGAAAAGTTTGTGTGTGTTTGTGTGTTCATTAAATAATTTAAAATGATTAAAGATAGCAAACACATGGACATGGCCAATATGATTATAGTTATGAATAATTGAAAGTTATATTTTTACGAGTATGAAGATCAACTTGTGTGGTGAACAAAGACAATTCAGTTTAAACAGAACCAACGGCCAACACTTATATTCTTATAACTGAAAAATAATAGTTTTAGTAGGATCAAGATAGTTAATTGCACCAACGAGAATTGAAGAAACAAAATAGGTTCCAGACAAATTATAAATTTTGAAAACTCAGCACCATACTAAAGTTGGCGTTAATTGGTCTGCGAAAGAAGACTATATTCTCTATTTCGTACGCTTCTTTCGCTTGTTTTACCATTCAAGCATAATTTGATTATAACTGTTCGTTTATAAAGATAACTTACCATTTATTACAAGATTAAAGCTTCTACCAAACTTATTTATTAGCTGACATATTTAGTCCCTCCTGGGAAACATTATATTGGACTGAATGTCAGAGCTATATAAACACTGTTAAAACGCTGTGTAAACAAATTCAACAACCGCAGGTAGCACGCAAACCAAGTACTGCCACGTTTGGTCACGTATTGCCACGGCATGGTCATGAAATTGCCACTGAATAGCCTCGATTCTTTGCATTCCATACAAATGCCGATACGAGGCTCTTGCACGGAAATGCTTAATTATGAGAAGGAGAAGGAGAAGTTAAAGTATCTATGCGAAGAATATTACAATGTTGGAAATTATTAATAATAAGAGAACTATGGGCTTAAATATTATTATTATATAAGTTATAAGTCCTATGTGCTTCAGAGATCAACCTGAACAAGCAATTAGAAAACCCAACTCAGGATCGATACTAAACGATACTAAATGCTCTTCGGACCAAAAATACAGGATCGTTCTAGTGACGTAAATGTGATGTTGGGAAATATTGTCAGTTAGCAGACGATGTGTCAGAAGTGCACCCATTTTGTCCTCTCAATGTGTATCGTTACCATGAGTACACATTTGTTTTATGACATTTTGAAGAAAATGTTACGCAGACCGTGGATATATTATTGATTCCTGCCAAAACAGCTTTGGAAAGATTACAAATTTAATGAAAACTGTCCCATTTGACGTTCATACATGTCAAACTTGAGCGTGCAGCCTACAAAAATTGCATACAAAACACCGACGTAGCAACATAATAGAAGCTATTTCAATAAACAGTCAACAAAAGACTGTTTAGAGTTCGGCATGCCTGTGAAGTAAATACAATGGGACGGTCCCCATTCAGTAACTTCTTATTGTACACAGGGATGCCTCTGAGCAATCGTAGCTTATGTTGAATTTTTTTTCATTGAAACAGTGTATTGTGCTGCTAGGTCGCTGTATTGTGTGCAATTGGTACAGCTTTTCATTCTAAAGTTCGACATGGGCGTCAAGTGTGTAAAATGGGACAGTGTAAATAACTTATTTCATTTAATGTTGTATCCTTGCCATAGCCGTTTCTACGGGAATCAGTAATATATTCATGGTCGGAGTTACATTTTCTTCAAAATGTCATAAAACAAATGTGTACTCATGGTAACGATAAACATTGAAAGGACAAAATGAGTGCACTTCTGACATGTACATTTACAATGAGACATCGTCTGCTAACACTTGATCTGACCTAACATTTACGTCACTAGAACGATCCTGTATTTTTGGTCCGAAGAGCATTTAGTATCGTTTAGTATCGATCCTGAGTTGGGTTTTCTAATTGCTTGTTGATCTCTGAAGCACATGGGACTTATAACTTATATAATAATAATATTTAAGCCCATAGTTCTCTTATTATTAATAATTTCCAACATTGTAATATTCTTCGCATAGATACTTTAAAGGGGTAGTACAGTTTTGGTAAGGCTGAACTAGAGTAACCAAAACCTGCACAGTAACATTACAAACTAATATTTATAACCCCACCATGCTCGAAAGGTGTAACAAAAAAAAAACGACTAAGTAAAAAGCCTGTTATCATTCAAAAGGCGCCATTACAACACAAGAGGGCGCTTTCTAATAAGGCATTGGTTTCAACCATTTTTCATACACAATTATGCATGTGATGTTTTGTTGAAATAACTAGCAAATTACCCGTC
This sequence comes from Echinarachnius parma, assembly GCA_037951105.1. Lineage (NCBI taxonomy): Eukaryota > Metazoa > Echinodermata > Echinoidea > Clypeasteroida > Echinarachniidae > Echinarachnius > Echinarachnius parma. The sequence goes on from JBAMJV010014046.1 coordinate 18,934, forward strand.
ACCAGATCTTTGAGTAAGATAATGTTGTATGTTGTATATTTGTATTTCGTTATTTTTTGTATCTATCCTGTAAAAAACATTTGGTCAATTAATGGAATCTCTGTTTGAATGGTTATGATATGATTTAATAAGTGTATAATTAAAAATACAATCTCATATTCACAGGCATATGCGTACACGGGGGGGGGGGGGGGGGGGGGGTGTGGTTCAAATTTCACTTTGATGAAAAAGGGCTGTTTTGGGGTTTCCCCCCCCCTCAAAAACATATTCACGGACACCATGAACCCCCCTCACAAATTCTTCACTGACACCCCCGCCCCCTTTTGAAAGAATCTTCACCAGTATCCCCTCTCGAGAAAATCTTCATCGACACCCCCCTCGCGTCGAAAAATATTCACCGACAACCCCCCCCCCCCTCGAAAAATCTTCTCCTACACCCCCACCACCCCCCTTCGAAAGAATCTTCACTGTTACTCCCTCTCAATAAAATCTTTACTGACACCCCCCTAGAAAATTCTTCACCGACAACCCCCCCCCCTCGAAAAATCTTCACAGACACCCCCCCTTTCAAGATTCTTCACCGACACCCCCCCCCCCCCCCGGTGGTGATTCAATCTCATATTCAAAGGCATATGGGTACCCGGGTGGGGGGGGGGGGGGGGTGAGGACACCCACCCCCCTTACAAATTCTTCACCGACACTCTCCCTCGAAAATTCTTCACCGACAGCCCCCCCCCCTCCCCACTCGAAATACTTGACCGACACCTGACCCCTCCAAAATGTTGGTTGAGGAAATAACCACCCCCCCCCCCTCAAAAAATATTCACGGACACCCACTCCCCTCACAAATTCTTCAGCGACACCGAAAGAATCTTCACTGGTACCCCCTCTCGAAAAAATCTTCACTGACACCCCCCTCGAAAAATCCCCCACCCCCCATCGAGATTCTTCACCAACATCCCTCCCCCCTTCGAAAATTCTTCACCGCCCCCCCCCCCCCACGAAATATTTGACCGACACCACCCTCGAAAATTCTTCACCGACACCCCCCTCGAAATACTTGACCGACACCCCCTCGAGTTACTTGACCGACACCCCCCTCGAAATACTTGGCCAACACCCAGCCCGTCGAAAATTTTGGTTGACGCAATAACCCCCCCTACCCCCCCCCCCCCCCCCCCTTGTAAAAACCCTAGGTATAATGCCAGCGATCACATGTCAAACAATAAACAGTATTAATTAAATCGTTGTCAAGTAGATCAATAACCCTAATTCCTTGCTCTTCTTGTTTACACGTTATTTACAAAAAGCACACATTTTTTATACTTCAGTACAACAAAGTATGCACTTCGAGCAAACATTTACAATTAGCCTGTATTCAGAAAATTAAACCAGTGACAGAGAGAAACCTATTTTGGTAGCCGTATACCCTGTTTTGCCAATTTTGTGAATATCGTGTTGAAAATGTGAACAAAAATCACCGATCAAATTCAGTCATGCATATACGGACATGTACAATCACACGAATGTGTGTACAATGTAGTAGATTGTGTGTTGACAATGCACAGATGCCGGACCTACAATATTCCGCTACTCTGTATATAGTCTATGCAAATTCCCTGCCCGACGGTCGCTTTCGCTTTTGGAATGTACCGTCCGTTTCTTGATAGAAATACATATATTTCATCAGATTTGTTTTAATTCTATTCGAAAATCAGTCATTACAATTTTTAAATCCATATTATTTAAAAGTTTGAAAAACAACAATTCGCAAGCAAATTACGATAGTCTTAATTCAGGCGCACACAGCGGCACACGTGTTATTTCCGATTTGACAGGCATACGATAATGTGCGTAAGTAATTTACAACGTATCGATTCCAGGCTGAACAAAGACTACATAATGAAAGGTCATTTCAGCAACACACTTTTCACGGTACTTCCGTCGCAAGCATGTGCGATGATCAGCGCTCGACGCGACTGCATGGCAAATGAACGTGGAATATTGGCCGATTCATAACTGACCACTGGTCAAACTGACCCCGACCTGACCCAGACCACAAACCTCTATGGGTCATCACCAATCACTACCCAAAGTTTGATGTTGGTGCCTCAATGCACTACGAAATGCATAGATGGACAGACAGACAGACAGAATCGGCTACTTTAGTATAGTAGAAGATGGTTAAATAGAGAGATCAACAACAATTATTTAAAAACCGCTTTTGATAATTTTTGAAAAAATATAAGCATTTTTTTATTTTTTCAAAAAATCATCGTATTTATTTCGGGCCCAAATAAATACGATCGGATATATTTATTGATATTTCAGCCATTTCTGAATCGATTTTCACCAAATAAAGTTTCTTCTGCCATTAAAATTGCATGTTCTTTCAAATTCGACACTCAGTTTGTCATTACCTCACGACAAAAATTGTGTTGTGCAGCGCGCCCTCTCTACCAAAACTGAACAACCCCTTTAAAGGGACAGTCCCTCTTTTACAAAACGTCTGAACAGTCTCCAGTTGACGGAGGGGATGAATGTAACACACACAAAAAAAATCAGATCGAACAGCCCTGTAATTTGGATTCTACGAATGAAAAACGAATCCGTCCCTCCATCAAACTATATATCGGGCAATAAAGGAGTTTAACTGATTTAGCATAATATTACAACAATATTGTACTTATTCTTGTAAAGGTATTGTGAAGCCGACATTTGTAAAGGTATGTCACGGAAAAAAGATCTCAAAAATGAAGAATATATGATTACATGTAGCCAGTTTAAGCGAGGTTTGGTTATTTTGCTTAGTAATCGCTTACCTATTGTTATGTATGCGCGGGTCACGTAGCTAGCGCGGGTCACATAGGGGTCACGCATAGCGCTGTGGTACTTCTTGGAATCCGTGAGCGAACTTTCTCGATGGGTGAATAGACGTATACTGCACAATTAATTGTTGGACGATGGTTGAATAGATTTAGGTCTATAACTCCACGAAAAAGAGATTTCAAGCCCTAATTGTTCAGGCATGCTATTAAATGACATTTTCTTTCAGACAATAACCTCGCAACTTTTGAAATTTGGCTTGCAAAAGAGGAGAATGGAGGAGAATGGATCTTGGTATCTCAATCGTAAGCGAGATACGGTCAAAAAGATTTTTTATATAATGTGTTCAGCGCGCGCGCGCGTCACCCGAATGCAACAATGCCAGTTTGTATATTATACTTACGATGACTTAAACATGGTTGGACTTTTAAATGCAGCATGTTTGTGCATACAATAAAACATTAGGATCAAGTACACCGTTGAGTTGATTTTTAGGCAAATGTTCAAAAATGTTCATTGATTAGATTAGTGCAATTTAAAA
>JBAMJV010014047.1:0-72764 GCA_037951105.1 Echinarachnius parma
CTTACACTGCCGGGTAGAAAGAAAAGTTTTCTAGCATTGGTTTTTACAACTCGTGCGACCCGCTGCGAAGTAGCATTGAAAGTCAAAACCAAGGGAGTGCGGTTTTGACTTCGCTTTCTTACGTTCTGTAAGCGCTGCTTCATGGGTGATGACTGACATCCTGGCTGCCGATGAATCTATGACGTCCTGGGGGTAGCCCCTGTTCGCGAAGAAATCTCCCATTTCGGTGGCACGTCGTTGAAATCGATCTTCGTCGCTGCATATCCTCCGCAGTCTCATCAATTGGGAGAATGGGATAGCTTTCTTACACGCTGGCGGGTGCAGCGACGAGTCATATCGGAGATACGAGTGTGATGCAGTAGGCTTGTAGAAGATGTCGGTGACGAGGCGGTCATCCTTGATGGAGATGGTGATATCCAGAAAGTCCACGCTGGGTTTCTGAATGCAGGAGGTGAACTTGAGGTATGGATGAAAGTTGTTAGCGAACGTGATCAACTCCTCCAAATCTGTTGAGAACCGGAAATCAACCCGAAGTAGTCATCAATGTAGCGCTTCAGCAGACAGGTTTAGGGCCTTGATATGCACTCAAGATCTGCTCTTCAACGTATCCAACAAACAAGCACGCGTAAGACGGTCCCATTTTAGTTACCCATGCGACTCCTTTGTGCTGATTGTAGTATTTGCCGTCAAACTGGAAAGAAGACAATCGGAGAACAAGCTCTGCAAGTCGTAGGAGAGTCGTCACGGAAGGGGCATCATCGGGGGCAAAAACGATCGAGGTAGTATTTGAGAGCTTCAAGTCCATCTCCCGTGGGTATGTTGGTATACAATGAAGCAACATCCATCGTGAAGAGGATGTTATTGCTGACCTTCATCAAGCTTCACGTTCTGGACGATGGACTTGAAGCTCTCAAATTACTACCTCGATCGTTTGGCCCCCGATGATGCCCCTTCCGTGACGACTCTCCTACGACTTGCAGAGCTTGTTCTCCGATTGTCTTCTTTCCAGTTTGACGGCAAATACTACAATCAGCACAAAGGAGTCGCCATGGGAACTAAAATGGGACCGTCTTACGCGTGCTTGTTTGTTGGATACGTTGAAGAGCAGATCTTGAGTGCATATCAAGGCCCTAAACCTGTCTGCTGAAGCGCTACATTGATGACTACTTCGGGTTGATTCCGGTTCTCAACAGGATTTGGAGGAGGTGTTGATCACGTTCGCTAACAACTTTCATCCATCCTCAAGTTCACCTCCTGCATTTCAGAAACCAGCGTGGACTTCTGGATATCACCATCTCCATCAAGGATGACCGCCTCGTCACGACATCTTCTACAAGCCTACTGCATCACACTCGTATCTCCGATATGACTCGTCGCACCCGCCAGCGTGTAAGAAAGCTTATCCCATTCTCCCAATTGATGAGACTGCGGAGGATATGCAGCGACGAAGATCGATTTCAACGACCGTGCCACCGAAATGGGAGATTTCTTCGCGAACAGGGGCTACCCCCAGGACGTCATAGATTCATCGGCAGCCAGGATGTCAGTCATCACCCATGATGCAGCGCTTACAGAACGTAAGAAAGCGAAAGTCAACACCGCACTCCCTTGGTTTGACTTTCAATGCTACTTCGCAGCGGGTCGGCACGAGTTGTAAAAACCAATGCTAGAACTTTTTCTTTCTACCCGGCAGTGTAAGGAGATGTTCGGTGACGACCCGTTCTTCTCGCATACCGAAAGGACCGGTCCCTGCGAGACCAGCTCGTACGCTCCAGACTTCCTACTGATCGTGACATCGAACCCGAACTCACGTTGCAACCGGCCCAGGTGCAATACATGCGCCCACGTCGTTAAGGCGAAGTCGTCGAGGGACCGACCGGCACCTGGCGCGCCCACTCCACATACACTTGTACGACTACCATTGTCATCTACGTCATCAGATGTGCGCGCTGCGCCAAGTTGTACATCGGAGAGACCAAGCGCCGGTTAGCTGATAGGGTCACCGAACACCTGAGATCCATCCGCCTCATACTCCAGGCCTCCCTGTGGCTGCCCATATTCAACGAGGTGTGCCCATTCCGCTGAGATGTAGAAGTCTGCATCCTGAGAAGTTGCTCCGGCGAAGTGGGACCGCAAGGAGAATGAGCTGAGACAGATCCACAAGCTAGGGCACATTGGCCCCCTCTGGCATTAACATTTCCTTTCCATGGCTTTCCCCGTTGTGCCCCATTAGCTGGCATTATCCTACCCCCCCCCCTCCCCCCCCCCCCCCCCCCCCCCCCACATCCCCACCTCGGTTACCATGGACTCTTTTGTATCCTTCCTTAGGAATACGTCACAATCGATCTGCGTTTTGATATTGCGCGCTTGCGCGCCCACAATCATTTATTTTCAAATTGAGTTGTGTTTTATTCAGTCAATAAACGTACCCTGACGAAGCCCTATGGGCGAAAATTCGGAGAACTATGTTTTCTTACGGTGTTTTATTTAAATTTTTGTCTCTATTCACCACACCGACGCAGACCATCTTTCTGAACTCTATAAATTATATATATATATATATATATAGTTGCAAAGAATAATCATAAATGATTGAGAAGGAAGAATAATAGGCGTAGCTTAATAAGCATTGTTCCTCCCTTTAATCCTCCAAATGAAAAAAGGCACTGGTCGAAAAATTGGTCTCCGCCAGGACTCGAACCCGGGTCTCCAGCTTGGAACGCTGACGCCTTAACCACTAGGCCACGGGGACCGTGTGATTGAAGACAGATCCAAATTCAGGTCATTGGCAAGCCAATCTCTCGGCCCTTTGTACTAAATTAATTCATGGGGAAGGAGTTACGAACAATGCAAGCCGCCTGTACTTCAGCTGGATCACAAAGGAGTGATTCAAGTATTAGTTAGAACATATATATTTACGAAAGGTGAACTAATACATACAGCTTTGGTTTCTTCCAATATTTAAATAGTTGCAAAGAATAATCATAAATGATTGAGAAGGAAGAATAATAGGCGTAGCTTAATAAGCATTGTTCCTCCCTTTAATCCTCCAAATGAAAAAAGGCACTGGTCGAAAAATTGGTCTCCGCCAGGACTCGAACCCGGGTCTCCAGCTTGGAACGCTGACGCCTTAACCACTAGGCCACGGGGACCGTGTGATTGAAGACAGATCCAAATTCAGGTCATTGGCAAGCCAATCTCTCGGCCCTTTGTACTAAATTAATTCATGGGGAAGGAGTTACGAACAATGCAAGCCGCCTGTACTTCAGCTGGATCACAAAGGAGTGATTCAAGTATTAGTTAGAACATATATATTTACGAAAGGTGAACTAATACATACAGCTTTGGTTTCTTCCAATATTTAAATAGTTGCAAAGAATAATCATAAATGATTGAGAAGGAAGAATAATAGGCGTAGCTTAATAAGCATTGTTCCTCCCTTTAATCCTCCAAATGAAAAAAGGCACTGGTCGAAAAATTGGTCTCCGCCAGGACTCGAACCCGGGTCTCCAGCTTGGAACGCTGACGCCTTAACCACTAGGCCACGGGGACCGTGTGATTGAAGACAGATCCAAATTCAGGTCATTGGCAAGCCAATCTCTCGGCCCTTTGTACTAAATTAATTCATGGGGAAGGAGTTACGAACAATGCAAGCCGCCTGTACTTCAGCTGGATCACAAAGGAGTGATTCAAGTATTAGTTAGAACATATATATTTACGAAAGGTGAACTAATACATACAGCTTTGGTTTCTTCCAATATTTAAATAGTTGCAAAGAATAATCATAAATGATTGAGAAGGAAGAATAATAGGCGTAGCTTAATAAGCATTGTTCCTCCCTTTAATCCTCCAAATGAAAAAAGGCACTGGTCGAAAAATTGGTCTCCGCCAGGACTCGAACCCGGGTCTCCAGCTTGGAACGCTGACGCCTTAACCACTAGGCCACGGGGACCGTGTGATTGAAGAAGATATATATATATATATATATATGTATAAGCGAGAAGTGAACTAATACATACAGCTTCGGTTTCTTCCAATATATAAATAATTGCAAGGAGTAATCATAAATGATTGAGAAGGAAGAATAATAGTAGGCGTAGCTTAATAAGCAATGTTTCTCCTTTTAATCCACCAAATGAAAAAAGGCACTGGTCGAAAAATTGGTCTCCGCCAGGACTCGAACCTGGGTCTCCGGCTTGGAACGCCGATGCCTTAACCACTAGGCCACGGGGACGGTGTGATTAAAGACAGATCCAGTTCAGGTCATTGGCAAGCCAATCTCTCGGCCCTTTGTACTCAAGTATTCATGGGGAAGGAGTTACGAACAATGCAAGCCGCCTTTACTTCAGCTGGATCACAATAGAGTGATTCAAGTATTAGTTAGAACATATATATATAAGCGAGAAGTGAACTAATACATACAGCTTCGGTTTCTTCCAATATATAAATAATTGCAAGGAGTAATCATAAATGATTGATAAGGAAGAATAATAGTAGGCGTAGCTTAATAAGCAATGTTCCTCCTTTTAATCCACCAAATGAAAAAAAGGCACTGGTCGAAAAATTGGTCTCCGCCAGGACTCGAACCTGGGTCTCCGGCTTGGAACGCCGATGCCTTAACCACTAGGCCACGGGGACCGTGTGATTCAAGACATATCCAGTTCAGGTCATTGGCAAGCCAATCTCTCGGCCCTTTGTACTCAAGTATTCATGGGGAAGGAGATACGAACAATGCAAGCCGCCTTTACTTCAGCTGGATCACAATAGAGTGATTCAAGTATTAGTTAGAACATATATATATAAGCGAGAAGTGAACTAATACATACAGCTTCGGTTTCTTCCAATATATAAATAATTGCAAGGAGTAATCATAAATGATTGATAAGGAAGAATAATAGTAGGCGTAGCTTAATAAGCAATGTTCCTCCTTTTAATCCACCAAATGAAAAAAAAGGCACTGGTCGAAAAATTGGTCTCCGCCAGGACTCGAACCTGGGTCTCCGGCTTGGAACGCCGATGCCTTAACCACTAGGCCACGGGGACCGTGTGATTCAAGACATATCCAGTTCAGGTCATTGGCAAGCCAATCTCTCGGCCCTTTGTACTCAAGTATTCATGGGGAAGGAGATACGAACAATGCAAGCCGCCTTTACTTCAGCTGGATCACAATAGAGTGATTAAAGTATTAGTTAGAACATATATATATCAGCGAGAAGTGAACTAATACATACAGCTTCGGTTTCTTCCAATATATAAATAATTGCAAGGAGTAATCATAAATGATTGAGAAGGAAGAATAATAGTAGGCGTAGCTTAATAAGCAATGTTCCTCCTTTTAATCCACCAAATGAAAAAAGGCACTGGTCGAAAAATTGGTCTCCGCCAGGACTCGAACCTGGGTCTCCGGCTTGGAACGCCGATGCCTTAACCACTAGGCCACGGGGATCGTGTGATTAAAGGCAGATCCAGTTCAGGTCATTGGCAAGCCAATCTCTCGGCCCTTTGTATTCAAGTATTCATGGGGAAGGAGATACGAACAATGCAAGCCGCCTTTACTTCAGCTGGATCACAATAGAGTGATTCAAGTATTAGTTAGAACATATATATATATATATAAGCGAGAAGTGAACTAATACATACAGCTTCGGTTTCTTCCAAATAATTGCAAGGAGTAATCATAAATGATTGAGAAGGAAGAATAATAGTAGGCGTAGCTTAATAAGCAATGTTCCTCCTTTTAATCCGCCAAATGAAAAAGGCACTGGTCGAAAAATTGGTCTCCGCCAGGACTCGAACCTGGGTCTCCGGCTTGGAACGCCGATGCCTTAACCACTAGGCCACGGGGACCGTGTGATTAAAGACAGATCCAGTTCAGGTCATTGGCAAGCCAATCTCTCGGCCCTTTGTACTCAAGTATTCATGGGTAAGGAGTAACGAACAATGCAAGCCGCCTTTACTTCAGCTGGATCACAATAGAGTGATTCAAGTATTAGTTAGAACATATATATATATATATATATGTATATACATATGTTTGTATTATACAAGAATGTACGCATGCAACGTAAAATAATGAACTTACCTAAAGGGTTTATAAAATGCATATATTTATTTCACATATGTACACCGTAGTGGCGGGAGTCCCTACGCGTATATTAGTTAAAATGAAAAAGCGTAATTATTATTATTTTATTATGTGATAGTAGCAGTAATATTAAATTTTGTGTTTAGTGATTAACTAGACATGTAGACTAGTAAGCGTATATATACTTCTACACCTGTGGCGGGAGTCCCTGGGTGTAACAAGTATACCCCCATATACGCATATATGTGTATATAATATTGTATAATCGTCTTTATTATTATTATTGTTAATCTTCACAAGATTGAGATTTTCTTTGTGTGAGTAAAATTATGGGTGTCATAGTGAAGCTGAATGTGTTGATATAGCTTGTCCCCTAATACTATTTTTGTAATGAATTATGCAAGTTACCATTTTGGACTGTTTAGCGATGGATTACATTATTTTATAGACTAATCATATGTGTGCACCTATGGCGGGAGTCCCTGTGTGTAACAATTGTTGTTGTATATGAGCTATTGTCAATAACTACAAGTGTCCACTTCTAGTCGTTTATAACTTTTTTGTTTCCCTTTCTTTTTCGTCAGTACATGTGCACAGGAGCGCACGATGATATAGATATGATATGATTATTATGATATTGAGTGATTTATTATTCTAATTATGTCAAGTATATATATTGTGTTTTGTAATTGTATCTAATCATGTTATATAAGTAGTGTTATTTAACAAAGTAATACTTTGGCCTTTACACTAGTGGTGGGAGTCCCAGAGTGTAACAGGTTTAAAGGTTTAGTTAAAACAAAAACAGAAGAAAATAAATCACTACTTAACATTGTGTTGTACTCTTATATGTATACATGTATGTATTATACATACGTGACCTTACACCACAAAACGACCAATAAGTCGGAAAAAATGATTTTGCTGATTTTCATATAACATTAAAATAGAAGTCATTACCTTTAAAATGGTATATAATTTGTCATATTTGGACTAAGTAAACCCTTTCAAAATAAATGCCAAAGATATCAAATATGGCTGATGCATTTTTAAAATAAGGGAGAAACGGGCGGCTTAAAAGATCTGTGTGTATTCATGGGCTGTAATAAGATCACATTTATAAAATTAAAAATTAATATTTAAACATGATTTCTGATGCTCAAAATTTCCCAGAAGGTAGATTAAGATATGCTTATTCAGGAAATACCAAAATCATAAATCTCATATTTTGAACAAAATTTGACTATTTTAGCTAATAAAAGAGAAACTACCACAGCGACATAACGGTCGTTTTGTGGTGTAATTTTGTAATTTGTAAATATTCTGTGTATTAAAGGGGACCACCAGGCAAAGAACAATACATAATTATATGTCTTGGTACCGTTTTGTGATATCAAATAGATACCCAACATTTTGCAAAGGGTTGTGTTATTCATAAATAAAGCATTACCACCACTACTATTTCCTGGTTCGGTACGGGCCAAACATTTGGAAGTGCGCCAATGCTATTTACGAGTACGTTTGGAGACAATAGAATCCCGGACGATTTGTTCGCTCTGCACAAAGGTAGTCTTCGTATGCGCAGGACCATGAACGCATGCTTTATAATGGTGATGCGTTTTCCAATTATATGTGTTTTTTTCTGGAAACATATTTTTCTGAACTTGTTGATGGAATGGACTACTAATTATGTAACCTTTCATTTATAAGATTATTATTTTTGGGTGGTGGTACCCTTTAACTAACACATTATGTGCACTTAAACAAAAACAAAAACCCACACCAGGTTTGCATTATAATTTTGTAAAAAGTAGTAAAGCAATTGGCAACAATAGTCTTTCTAGACTGATTGCCATTACATTTCAAAACAACAACAACATGATGTACTGATAACAACCGTGAGATAGCTACGGGGGAAAAGTATGTGAGAAAATATAAAGGACTTTACATAAGGTACCCCCAATAACTCCCGTGCCCCAACCCCCAAATCAGTTCGACCACCCTACAATGTAAAATAAAAGAGTTACCTGAGATAAATCAGACAGGGACGGTGAGGAGGGTGTTTCTCAGAAGGGGGAGGTAGAGTAAAAACAAAAATATTACAATTGTAAATATCCATATTTCCCCACCTTCTAGGGTTGGGTACATTATGGTGCAAGAATCATCACGATAGGGGGCAGTCCCCTTCCTCCCCTGCCCCATCTCATTAGCTATGACGCTGCAAAACAGGTCCATTGGAAAAATCAGCCAATCCAAGAGAACCACACCGGTTTACAGTCATGACAGTACAGTGACTTATTTCCCCCTTTCAGCTTTTGTAGGTATTTCGACTTTGGACTTAATAGTTGAGTTCTGGTAAGGAGAGTACAGTTTTGGTGAAACTGAATTTTAGTAACCAAAACCTGCATCATTACATTACAAACTAATAATTATAACTAGAAAGGAACACAACATTACAAATGACGTAGTAAAGATCATGGTATCATTAAAAAAGAGCCGTTAAAACGTAAGAGGGCGCTCTCTAAACACTCATCGGTTTCAACCATTTTGAATAAAATATTGTGCATGTGATGTTTTGTTGAAATAGTGATTAGATAGAGAAATAACCAACAACTAATTAAACACCTATTTTGTAACTTTTAGAAAAAAGGAAGCATTTTTTGGAATTTTTAACGGCTGGTTCAAAATTCTCTAATAAACCTGGGGCCCCAGCTTTATTACAAATTGTTATATTTATGGATATTTCAGCCGTCTCTGAACCGATTTTAATCAAACAAAGATGATTTTATTATTTAAATATTATGCTCTTTCAAATTTTACACTCAGTTTTGCATTACCTCACAAAAAAAAAGTAGTCTAGCGCCCTCTCTACCAAAACTCTACTATCCCTATACATTCCATCTTTGCGGAATATGTTGAATGTGTGTTAGAGCGTTTTCACACTGGTAATTACAATCATGATTGGAGTTATGTTTACAATCACGGTGATTATGTTGCCTTGCGTTCACACGACGAAAAAGACTTCGCGCAAACTGTGATTACAATCACAGTTTCTGGAGACGTACCTGTCAATCAAACAAGGAGAACTACATGTACTACACTGCATGACTGCATTCGAAGCGAAGAGCGCCCCGTTTATTGGTGGAAGTGCCTGTAAGGTCACGTAAGCTCCGCCTCCCAAATCATGTTTTGGAGGTCAAGCCGTTCACACTACCGATTCGCACTGTGATGTGAGTGAATCATGATTTGAAAACACCTCTGGACCATGATTTGAGTTCCGCGATTCGTGATTCCAATTAGTGTTCACACCGTCAAAAATACCGTGATTGGAGTGAAAACTAACTCAAATCATGATTGAAATCACGCATTTTCGCCAATGTGAAAAGGCTCTAAGTTCGTGTACACCCCAAGGTTGCCCCCATTCCTATAAATAGGTAACCCTTTTATCACGTTCGTACAAATCACTTTTGTAATATAATTATTTTCTTTGGAAAGTACAATGTAGAGGCAATATGGTCGAGTTAACTGGGTGATTGGATTAGGTTAGAGCTAGGGTAGCTGTTTGGATTAGGATTGTATTGTATTACAAAATACAACCCTAAGGATATCCCGTACCGTAATCCTTTTTATTCCAGTTCAGTCCATTCAATCATGAAAACAGTACAACAAATTACACACCAATAAGACAAGAATGTTTTATGGTTGTCACTATCAACAAAGCGAAAATGGCAAGAAATTTACCCTTAATATATTAAAGGGACTTTGTAACATTGTCCAAATCCTCAAACTTACTTGGAACTTTAGTGGTTCTCTCATACCTTGTTGTAATCATATTAACAATAACAGCATGGGACAAGGTTCAATTTTTCAAATTTCCATTTCGTTCAAAAGATATTTACGATTTAAGTGTTCGAATGTTAAACTATACACGGGATCGTTTAAATGGACTTAGTAACATTGCCCAATTCCTCAAGACGTACTTGAAACTCTAGTGATTCTATCATCATGATCATACCATATCATATTCGTATTCACAATAAAAGCACGGGACAGGTTTCGGTTTTTCAAATTTCCATTTCGTTCAAAAGATATTTACGATTGAAGTGTTCAGATATGAAATTGTCTACGGGATAATTTCATGCCGTGTACAAAGTAAGTACAATGAGTTAGTGAATATCACTTTGCATTTTTGCTCATATCTCAGCCAAAAAACATCCAACTAACGTGACATTTTCGCCATAATGCGAAGACAGTGTGAACACACACTGTGGATTGTTTTTGGTTTTGTTCAGCGTTAATACGCACCACACTGTCAACACACTTTGAGCACACTGTGATCGAAGGGTATTGCACACTGTGAGCGAAGGGTATATCACAGTGTACCGACTGTATTCATATTGTGATCACAATGTGTTCACAATGCTCATGCTATAACAAAATCTCTAATTTAGCATAATATACACAGTGTGTTCACAATATGACACACTGAAGTCTTTTTGGTGGGGGTGGGGGGTCAGGGAGCCCATAGAGGTTACAGGCACAAATCCCACCCCCTGACACACTGAAGTCTTTTTGGTGGGGGTGGGGGGTCAGGGAGCCCATAGAGGTTACAGGCACAAATCCCACCCCCTCTCTCCCACTCCCCATTTGCCATTCTGTCGTTGACTCCACTGGAGTCTTTCTCTGCAAGAAAATTATACATTACGAAAGAGCGTGATAAACAACAAAAGGGAAGGGAGCGGTGCAAATTAATGAGGTTCCCACGGTGATTTATGAATAATACTTTATTAAGATGCTCCGTTTTACTGTGACCTGTCTATAAATAAACTATTTGCCACAATGAAATGCAAAACATCCTGGTTCTGTGCAGGCGGGGGCACAACCATGACCGTAAAATGGCGCGAAGCATGACTGATGTATTGATAACAACCGTGAGATAGCTATACGGGATGAAATTATGTGAGAAAATACTAAGGATATTCTTAAGGTGTGCCCTCAATAACTCGCGTGTCCCACCCCACAATCAGGTCGACCACGCTACACTACTGAACAACAAAATACAATTTAAATAAAAGAGTTACCAGAGATAACTCAGACAGAGGACTGAATCATGTAGGGGGCTGTAGAGTGAATAAACAAGTATAACGATCGTATGCCTTATTCCTCCCTCTGCTAGGGGTTGGTACAATATGGTGCATGAATCATAAAGCCAGGAAACGGGGGTGTGTGGGGGGGGGGGGGGGGGGGGATATTCTCATTCCTTGCCCCTAACACCATTAGCGATGACCGTGCAAAACAGGTCCATTGGAAAATCAGCCAATCCGAGAGAACCACACCCGTTTATTATTCTAGCTTTATATAATACAATGAAACTTATTTTCCCCTATTACGACGTTGGACTTAAAGGGTACCACCACCCAAAAATAATATTCTTATTAAAGAAAGGTAACATCTTTAGTATTCCATTCCATCAACAAGTTCACAAAAATATGTTTCCAGAAAAGAAAAAAAAATTGGAAACGCATCACCATTCTAAAGCATGCGTTCATGCGGTCTGAATTACGCAGACTGCTATGTGTGCGGTGAATTGCAACGTGTTCAGAGCGAACGAATCGCCCGGGAATCTTTGTTTACAAACGTGCGCGTGAATAGCATTGGCGCACTCGCAAATGGTTGGCCCGTATGGAACCAGGAAATAGCAGTGGTTCCGTAAGTGGTGGAAATTAATTGCTTTGTTTATGAATTACACAACCCTTTGCATAATGTTGGGTATCTATTTGATATCACAAAACGGTACCAAAACATATAATAATGTGTTGTTCTTTGCCTAGTGGTCCCCTTTAAATTTGGACTTTGGACTTATAATGATAAACACATTCCATCTTTGCGGTATATGTTGAATGTGTGTAAGTTCGTATACACTCCAAGATTGCCCCCATTACCATAATAGGTAACCCTTTCATCACGTTCGTGCAAATAATTTTTTTGTAATTATTGTATCACATTATTCCTTGTGAAGTACAATGTAGAGGCAATTATGAACATTTATATAGCGCAGCTACTATCAATATGTACTTTACTGCGCTATACAGACTGTCCCAGAAAAAAACGAAACCGGTACGTTTCATGGCTGAAATTTTATGTTATAATGAATAATTTCCTTGATGATATATATATGTCTGAAAAGTTCTGTGTCTCTTCTTTCATTTGATATATAACTTATGGCACATAGTTCACGCATGACTGAATTAGAACGATGGAAAGTGGTGTTACCAAGATTCTATTTGCACGCAGAAATTGCAAGTTTGGGTGAGGTTTTGGGGTGAGTTTTAAGGGTAGTAAACGTACTTATTTTGAATAAGGACAAATACCGCATACAAATTCATAATTTTATCTTTTATATGACACCTCATGATTAAAATATAAATGATTTATGCCAGAAAACGAGTGCAATGAAAACATGCTTGATTCCAGCCCAAATGAGTAACTTTCCTGATCTAGCCTGTTTCCCATGTTTTCCCTGATCCCCATGTTTGTGTAAATTCACTCATGCATCAAAGTCAGCTGCTAATTCAGGAAAGCTGAGCGACTTCTTACTCAACTTTCACTTATTTGGGCAGAAATCAGTCATGTTTTCATTGTACTCGTTCTCTGGCATAAATCATTTATTTGTTTAGCATGAGGTGTAATGTAAAAGATAAAAATATGAACTTTTATGTGGAGTTTGTCCTTTTTAAAAATAAGTACGTTTACAACCCTTAAAACTCACCCAAACTTAAAATTTATGCGTGCAAATGGAATATTGGTAACACCACTTTCCATCGTTCTAATTCAGTCATGCGTGGACTATGTGCCATAAGTTGTATATCAAATGAAAGAAGAGACACAGAACTTTTCAGACATAATATATATCATCAAGGAAATTATTCATTATGACAGAAAATTTCTGCCATGAAACCCGGTTTCGTTTTATCTGGGACAGTCTGTATGTAGGCGAGTTAACTGGGTAAATGGTGTTTGGATGTACTTATCTATATAATATTTATTATTTTGCCAATCCCATACCTGCAAATTATAGGTTTGTTGTAATTTGTAATAACATAATTATAAATTTTTCCTATTCACATCCCCAAACTGTACTTGTTTACCTAAAATTTCAACATATACATTATACAGTGTGTCACAGAAAAAAACGTAACCAGATTTCATGGCAGAAATTTTCTGTCATAATGAATAATTCCCTTGATGAGATATACATGTATGACAAGCTCTGTTTCTCTTCTTTCATTTGATGTACATCTTATGGCACATAATTCACGCATGACTGAATTAAAACAATATAAATTGGTGTTACCAACATTCCATTTGCACGCAGAAATTGCAAGTTTGGGTAAGTTTTTAGGGTAGTAAACGAACTTATTTTGAAAAAGGACAAACACCGCATACAAATTCATATTTGGATATTTGTGTTTATAGCGACCGCTCAAGGGACCGGCGAAAAGTGGTCGCTATATAGACAAGTAGTCGCATTAGACAGGTTGGCGGCCATTTTGAATTTTTTGGTCGCATATTGTGCCTATATGCACATGTGTAATTAATGGGCATCTGTACACGCACGTGTCCATAGTTTCATTTAGTATTTGATGCATGCATAACAAAAACAAAATGTAATTACATATCGGCATCACATTATAAATGAAATTAAATGTTTGCATAACCTTTTGTGTGTCATTTATTTACTCCTCATG
The DNA here is from genome assembly GCA_037951105.1 of Echinarachnius parma. NCBI lineage: Eukaryota > Metazoa > Echinodermata > Echinoidea > Clypeasteroida > Echinarachniidae > Echinarachnius > Echinarachnius parma. The sequence continues at coordinate 13,834 of JBAMJV010014047.1, forward strand.
AGAGAATCAGCTACGCTTGTATATTTGATTAGAACGCAACATAGGTTAGAGCAATAAAGGATGTCCCCGATGATGAGCCCATATATAATACAAATTAGATTTAATAACAAAAGAATAAACATATTCGTTACGCTTTATACCACAAAAGTTAAGATTTTCTATAACATTCATCGCCATATGATGAGCAAATAATCCACATCGGAAATCGATTCACACGATGGACAATTATCCCTGGGCCAGGACAAGTATCCCTAGACGTGCACCAGGGATAATTGTCCAACGGAGCGTTGTGGACAGATATCCCTATAGGGATAATTGGTACTGGACACCTGGACAATTATCCCTGCCACACCTGGCCAGCCTAGCCAAGGACAGTCGCTGAATCGTGACCGTGACCAGGCGTGCTTCTGAAGTTTTGATTGCCGTTTTGTATAACTTCTGATTAGTGAATAGCTTTTACAATCATTGTTTAGCTATGATAGATTCTACCTTTTAAAACTTTGTTTAATTTATTAAATTAACCTAAAGCTACAAATTGATCATGGTTTGTCCTGGCTTTACCATCCATATGTTCTTGGCAGGTTATAAGTGGTTGAATTTTAATGAACTTGTCCGGGGGGGGGGGGGGGGGGGGGGTACTGCCGCTGGGAAGAGTGATTTTTTCAAGAAAGATCCTTAGATATGGGTCCCCTTTTCATTAAAAAAAGAAATCCTTTTTTCATTTATTCCTTTCCCCTCTTTTCTCCCTCATTTTCTCCGGGATTTGGGGATTTGCTCCTAAATACTCGAGCCTACATTGTAAATGCCTAAATCTCTCCCAGCTCTAAATAAATCCGGGGCCTAAACAATATTGGGGAATCCTTCGGTGATTGCATCCTTAGACATGGGTCCCATAAAAAAAAAAAAACCTTAGACATGGGTCCCTTTTTTCATTTAAATCCTCAGACATGGGTCCATTTTTCACAGAAAATCCTTATAAATGGGTACCTATTTTCAGCGAAAGGTCCCTTGGATGTGGGTATGGGTTCGGAGATCTCAGCCGCACACCCCCGTCCGACTATAATCTGAGTACCCCCCCCCCCCCCCCCCCGGGGAACTTAGAAGCCATAAATCAATCTTCTTTGCATGGTTGTTGGGTATACCGTTTCCTTTCCTTCCTTTTTATTCTTAATTAAGCCTGGTCTCGTGATCTTGATCTTGATCTCGGACATATCCGATCTTGATCTTGATCTCGATCTTGAGCTGCGGATCTTGATCTTGATCTCGGACTGTCTGATCTTGATCTTGATCTTGATCTCGGACCCTCTGGTCTTGGACCCAACACTGGAATATTATGTTCTTAGTATTGCCTTTTGCATGCTCCATAATGTGTGTAAAGCCCGCATACATTACGTATTCAAGATTTTGAAAGCCATCGCCTAATAACTTGCTTTCCTGCTCTTTTGTACATTATTTTGTCACAAGAGCCGTCACAAGTAGGTCAAGGTTCTCCCCGCATTCACAACACGCCTATACCGTGCACATCGCGTCTAGCTAGCTTTGCATAACAATACACATCGGTTGAGTGCCCGCCCCCTTTCTTGTGATTGGCCGCTTTGAGTTCATGTTACAAAGAGCGGAAAATAAACAAATATATCGACGATGTCATATCTATGATAATTTTACCAGGGGTGTCGATCTGTTCGGAAAACACAATACATTGGTGGGGCGAGCTATTGTTCACAAACCATGCTCGCCCCCCCCCCCCCCCCCCCCCATGCATTGTGTTTTCCGAACAGATCGACACCCCCTGGATTTTACACTCAAAATAACTGATCAAATGAAAAACAAATCTACTGATAGTCACATTTGATTCATAATCTCTGTATTTATTGCATTTTCCTTCATAAATTTTGTGTGAGAAAGGTGAAATCTAAGGTTTAAAATTGTAAGTTTATTTGCTCTCTGTGCCCGAAATATTTCGTGTCTAACCTGTGGCACTAGAAAGCTATGCACGAAATATTTCGTGACGCGTCGTCAATGGGTTAACCAGGAAATCAGTGTTCTTGTTCAATGAAACTTTCACACATCATTCGGACATATCTTAAAATGATTTTGGTACAGGATTGAAGTCTCAAATGTAATTTTGGGCAATATCTGACTCTTTACAGGTGCACCTTTAACTGAGTAGTGATTGACAGATGATGTCAGCACATACACACACACACACATACACATCAAAATACACGCATACACACATAATCAAAGACATACACACACACGCCCAAGCACACACGCACAAGCACACATAGTTATAATTATAATTATAATTATACATTTCGAAGAAGAAACAAAAAACAATCAGTCTAAGAAAAACAAAATATGTACATCGAAATACCTAAGCAAACAATGCCAACGAAATTATGCTTGCAATTGGTGCTTGGTATCGCTGTCTTTGGCTTTTAACGCCAAATCTATTGTCATGTGTATGATGAAAATTAGTTTTTACAAAAGCTGTTTCTATTATAGATTGCTGAAATTTACATAAACAGTATTGAACTTCGCAGCACGGCACCCGCAGCCAATAAGAGCAACATGTCAAAGGAGCGCGGCAAAGGGAACCGCCCCCTACCACTTCCAAAATGCATGCATTAAGCATTGTATCATTATATGTAATTTGTAAATATTCTGTGTATTAAAGGGGACCACCAGGCAAAGAACAATACATAATTATATGTTTTGGTACCGTTTTGTGATATCAAATAGATACCCAACATTTTGCAAAGGGTTGTGTAATTCATAAACAAAGCAATTAATTACCACCACTACTATTTCCTGGTTCGGTACGGGCCAAACATTTGCGAGTGCGCCAATGCTATTTACGAGTACGTTTGGAGACAATATAATCCCCGGACGATTCGTTCGCTCTGCACAAAGGTAGTCTTCGTACGCGCAGGACCATGAACGCATGCTTTATAATGGTGATGCGTTTTCCAATATATATGTTTTTTTTCTGGAAACATATTTTTCTGAACTTGTTGATGGAATGGACTACTAATTATGTAACCTTTCATTTATAAGATTATTATTTGTGGGTGGTGGTACCCTTTAACTAACACATTATGTGCACTTAAACAAAAACAAAAACCCACACCAGGTTTGCATTATAATTTTGTAAAAAGTAGTAAAGCAATTGGCAACAATAGTCTTTCTAGACTGATTGCCATTAAATTTCAAAACAACAACAACATGATGTACTGATAACAACCGTGAGATAGCTACGGGGGAAAAGTATGTGAGAAAATATAAAGGACTTTACATAAGGTACCCCCAATAACTCCCGTGCCCCAACCCCCAAATCAGTTCGACCACCCTACAATGTAAAATAAAGAGTTACCTGAGATAAATCAGACAGGACGGTGAGGAGGGTGTTTCTCAGAAGGGGGAGGTAGAGTAAAAACAAAAATATTACAATTGTAAATATCCATATTTCCCCACCTTCTAGGGTTGGGTACATTATGGTGCAAGAATCATCACGATAGGGGGTAGTCCCCTTCCTCCCCTGCCCCATCTCATTAGCTATGACGCTGCAAAACAGGTCCATTGGAAAAATCAGCCAATCCAAGAGAACCACACCCGTTTACAGTCATGACAGTACAATGACTTATTTCCCCCTTTCAGCTTTTGTAGGTATTTCGACTTTGGACTTAAAGGGATAGTTGAGTTCTGGTAAGGAGAGTACAGTTTTGGTGAAACTGAATTTTAGTAACCAAAACCTGCATCATTACATTACAAACTAATAATTATAACTAGAAAGGAACACAAAATTACAAATGACGTAGTAAAGATCATGGTATCATTCAAAAAGAGCCGTTAAAACGTAAGAGGGCGCTCTCTAAACACTCATCGGTTTCAACCATTTTGATAAAATATTGTGCATGTGATGTTTTGTTGAAATAGTGATTAGATAGAGAAATAACCAACAACTATTTAAATACCTATTTTGTAACTTTTGAAAAAGGAAGCATTTTTTGGAATTTTTAACGGCTGGTTCAAAATTCTCTAATAAACCTGGGGCCCCAGCTTTATTACAAATTGTTATATTTATGGATATTTCAGCCGTCTCTGAACCGATTTTGATCAAACAAAGATGATTTTATTATTTAAATATTATGCTCTTTCAAATTTTACACTCAGTTTTGCATTACCTCACACAAAAAAAGTAGTCTAGCGCCCTCTCTACCAAAACTCTACTATCCCTTTAAATACGGATAAATACATTCCATCTTTGCGGAATATGTTGAATGTGTGTTAGAGCGTATTCACACTGGTAATTACAATCATGATTGGAGTTATGTTTACAATCACGGTGATTATGTTGCCTTGCGTTCACCACGACGAAAAAGACTTCGCGCAAACTGTGATTACAATCACAGTTTCTGGAGACGTACCTGTCAATCAAACAAGGAGAACTACATGTACTACACTGCATGACTGCATTCGAAGCGAAGAGCGCCCCGTTTATTGGTGGAAGTGCCTGTAAGGTCACGTAAGCTCCGCCTCCCCAAATCATGTTTTGGAGGTCAAGCCGTTCACACTACCGATTCGCCACTGTGATGTGAGTGAATCATGATTTGAAAACACCTCTGGACCATGATTTGAGTTCCGCGATTCGTGATTCCAATTAGTGTTCACACCGTCAAAAATACCGTGATTGGAGTGAAAACTAACTCAAATCATGATTGAAATCACGCATTTTCGCCAATGTGAAAAGGTTTCTAAGTTCGTGTACACCCCAAGGTTGCCCCCATTCCTATAAATAGGTAACCCTTTTATCACGTTCGTACAAATCACTTTCGTAATATAATTATTTTCTTTGGAAAGTACAATGTAGAGGCAATATGGTCGAGTTAACTGGGTGATTGGATTAGGTTAGAGCTAGGGTAGCTGTTTGGATTAGGATTGTATTGTATTACAAAATACAACCCTACTGATATCCCATACCGTAATCCTTTTTATTCCAGTTCAGTCCATTCAATCATGAAAACAGTACAACAAATTACAAACCCAATAAGACAAGAATGTTTTATGGTTGTCACTATCACAACGCGAAAATGGCAAGAAATTTACCCTTAATATATTAAAGGGACTTTGTAACATTGTCCAAATCCTCAAACTTATTTGGAACTTTAGTGGTTCTCTCATACCTTGTTGTAATCATATTAACAATAACAGCATGGGACAAGGTTCAATTTTTCAAAATTTCCATTTCGTTCAAAAGATATTTACGATTTAAGTGTTCGAATGTTAAACTGGCTTGGTACGAACAGTCACGTCACGTTCACGTTCACATCACGTGAAGGTTTTGTACCTTTTGTGAAACAGGTCACCCAAATCTACGAAGTGTTGGGTTACGTGACCCAACAGTTTGTAGATATACTATATGCAATTCATGAAAGCTCACGTAAATTGGCGCTTGCGTAAAACAAATTAATGTAAATGTCGTTGAGAAGAGACTAATTCTCGGTAAATTTAATCGTGAACGAACCCGTCCTACCTATACTGTAATATCGAAGGGTATATCACAGTGTACCGGCTGTATTCATATTGTGATCACAATGTGTTCACAATGATCATGCAATAAACAAAATCTCCAATTTAGCATAATATACACAGTGTGTTCACAATATGACACACAGAAGTCTTTTTGGTGGGGGTGGGGGCCAGGGAGCCCATAGAGGTTACAGGCACAAATCCCACCCCCTCTCTCCCACTCCCCATTTGCCATTCTGTCGTTGACTCCACTGGAGTCTTTCTCTGCAAGAAAATTATACATTACGAAAGAGCGTGATAAACAACAAAAGGGAAGGGAGCGGTGCAAATTAATGAGGTTCCCACGGTGATTTATGAATACTACTTCATTAAGATGCTCCGTTTAACTGTGACCTGTCTATAAATAAACTATTTGCCACAATGAAATGCAAAACATCCTGGTTCTGTGCAGGCGGGGGCATAAGCGCAACCATGACCGTAAAATGGCGCGAAGCATGACTGATGTATTGATAACAACAGTGAGATAGCTATACGGGATGAAATATGTGAGAAAATACTCGCGTGCCCCACTCCAAAATCTGTAGAGTGAATAAACAAGTATAAACGATCGTATGCCTTATTCCTCCCTCTGCTAGGGTTGGAATTACAATATGGTGCATGAATCATAAAGCCAGGAAACGGGTGTGTGTAGGGGGGTGGGGTGAGGGGGGGGGGGAGGAGGATATTCCCCTTCCTTGCTGCTGTTCCCAACCCCATTAGCGATCGATGACCGTGCAAAACAGGTCCATTGGAAAATCAGCCAATCCGAGAGAACCACACCCGTTTATTATTCTAGCTTTATATAGTACAATGAAACTTATTTCCCCCTATTACGACTTTGGACTTAAATTTGGACTTTGGACTTATAATGATAAACACATTCCATCTTTGCGGTATAATTATGTTGAATGTGTGTAAGTTCGTATACACTCCAAGATTGCCCCCATTCCCATATTATAGGTAACCCTTTCATCACAATCGTGCAAATCACTTTTTTTTGTAATTATTGTATCACATTATTCCTTGTGAAGTACAATGTAGAGGCAATTATGAACATTTATATAGCGCAGCTACTATCAATATTTACTTTACTGCGCTATATATAGGCGAGTTAACTGGGTAAATGGTGTTTGGATTTAATAATCTATATAATATTAATTATTTTGCCAATCCATACCTGCAAATTATAGGTTTGTTGTAATTTGTAATAAAATAATTATACATTTTTCCTATTCACATCCCCAAACTGTACTTGTTTACCTAACATTTCAACATATACATTATACAGTGTGTCACAGAAAAAAACGAAACCAGATTTCATGCAGAAGTTTTCTGTCATAATGAATAATTCCTTTGATGAGATATATTACATGAATGAAAAGCTCTGTTTCTCTTCTTTCATTTGATGTACAACTTATGGCACATAATTCACGCATGACTGAATTAAAACAATAGAAATTGGTGTTACCAACATTCCATTTGCACGCAGAAATTGCAAGTTTGGGTGAGTTTTTTAGGGTAGTAAAACGAACCTTTTTTTGAAAAAGGACAAACACCGCATACAAATTCATATTTGTATCTTTGTGTATATAGCGACCGCTCAAGGGACCGGCGAAAAGTGGTCGCTATATAGACAAGTGGTCGCATTAGACAGGTTGGCGGCCATTTTGAATTTTTGGTCGCATATTGTGCCTATATGCACATGTGTAATTAATGGGCATCTGTACACGCACGTGTCCATAGTTTCATTTAGTATTTGATGCATGCATAACAAAAACAAAATGTAATTACATATCGGCATCACAATATAAATGATATTAAATGTTTGCATAACCTTTTGTGTGTCATTTATTTACTCATCATGAGAGAATCAGCTACGCTTGTATATTTGATTAGAACGCAACATAACATGTTGGGTTTTGCAAAATGTTTCGGCGATTAAATTCAGCTAATTAAATTACTGTCTGATGTCAAATTCTGTTGTGATGTTGAGTGAAGTGCCTTTGTACGTGAGGCAACCGAGTTGATGCCTTGGTCGTTCTTGAAGCGCTTATTTTGTGGTCGCTATACGCAGGTTTACATGTGCGTCGGGACCGGATAATGCCCGGCGCAGACAGAGCCGACTCGACCGGTTGTCATTCCGATCGGCTCAGTTTTCAGTGCCTCGCGACACACATTTTGCCAGTCGAGAGACAGTCGGATGCCAGTTGGGGCCGATTCAACACGATACATCTGCTCCGACCGACCGGGCCCAACTCTAGCCTGATAAAAACCAGTCGGATCGGGTCGAGTCGGCTCTGTCTGCAGAGGGCTTTAGGATGGCCGCTGGTCGCGTTAGGCAAATGGTCGCATATTACGCAGGTCGCTTAAAGGGAAATGTCAGTAGTGGGAAACGCCCCACACACAAAAAATGAAATATACGCTCTTATTTGATTTGATTTAATATCGATTTTTTGTTTTTGTTTGTTTATTGTCCAAATTAATGGAAAACTGTTTTCACTTGGTTACAAAGGTATATGACAGTACTGCATGCATGTATAACAGCATAACAGTGTAACAATATTATAACAACAAACATAAATCAGTTACACAAACTTAAAATTACACATTACTCAGAATCACTGAGACAGTCATATTAAGATTTAAACTATATCTATATAGAATCATCATTAAATTCAGAACAGTTGATTAACTTTAAATACTAACTGTGTATTAACGTTATCCGACTACATTTCATTTTAGTGTTCATATATAATTAATAATAAACACTTTAAATCACACTGATTTCCTGATATCTAAGGTGAGCATCTATAGCAATTATGAAGTTAACAACTAACTCAGCCATAGAGCATTAACTTTTAATGGGTTAAAGACATACAATAGTTGCTAACCTCAAACACTCAGGATTCAGATCTTGAGGTTAGAGCAATAAAGGATGTCCCCGATGATGAGCCCATATATAATACAAATTAGCTTTAATAACAAAAGAATAAACATATTCGTTACGCTTTATACCACAAAAGTTAAGATTTTCTATAACATTCATCGCCATATGATGAGCAAATAATCCACATCGGAAATCGATTCACACGATGGACAATTATCCCTGGGCCAGGACAATTATCCCTAGACGTGCACCAGGGATAATTGTCCAACGGAGCGCTGTGGACAGATATCCCTATAGGGATAATTGGTACTGGACACCTGGACAATTATCCCTGCCACACCTGGCCAGCCTAGCCAAGGACAGTCGCTGAATCGTGACCGTGACCAGGCGTGCTTCTGAAGTTTTGATTGCCGTTTTGTATAACTTCTGATTAGTGAATAGCTTTTACAATCATTGTTTAGCTATGATGGATTCTACCTTTTAAAACTTTGTTTAATTTATTAAATTAACCTAAAGCTACAAATTGATCATGGTTTGTCCTGGCTTTACCATCCATATGTTCTTGGCAGGTTATAAGTGGTTGAATTTTAATGAACTTGTCCGGGGGGGGGGGGGGGGGGGGGGTACTGCCGCTGGGAAGAGTGATTTTTTCAAGAAAGATCCTTAGACATGGGTCCCCTTTTCATTAAAAAAAGAAATCCTTTTTTCATTTATTCCTTTCCCCTCTTTTCTCCCCCATTTTCTCCGGGATTTGGGGATTTGCTCCTAAATACTCGAGCCTACATTGTAAATGCCTAAATCTCTCCCAGCTCTAAATAAATCCGGGGCCTAAACAATATTGGGGAATCCTTCGGTGATTGCATCCTTAGACATGGGTCCCATAAAAAAAAAAAAACCTTAGACATGGGTCCCTTTTTTCATTTAAATCCTCAGACATGGGTCCATTTTTCACAGAAAATCCTTATAAATGGGTACCTATTTTCAGCGAAAGGTCCCTTGGATGTGGGTATGGGTTCGGAGATCTCAGCCGCACACCCCCGTCCGACTATAATCTGAGTACCCCCCCCCCCCCCCCCCCCCGGGGAACTTAGAAGCCATAAATCAATCTTCTTTGCATGGTTGTTGGGTATACCGTTTCCTTTCCTTCCTTTTTTATTCTTAATTAAGCCTGGTCTCGTGATCTTGATCTTGATCTCGGACATATCCGATCTTGATCTTGATCTCGATCTTGAGCTGCGGATCTTGATATTGATCTCGGACTGTCTGATCTTGATCTTGATCTTGATCTCGGACCCTCTGGTCTTGGACCCAACACTGGAATATTATGTTCTTAGTATTGCCTTTTGCATGCTCCATAATGTGTGTAAAGCCCGCATACATTACGTATTCAAGATTTTGAAAGCCATCGCCTAATAACTTGCTTTCCTGCTCTTTTGTACATTATTTTGTCACAAGAGCCGTCACAAGTAGGTCAAGGTTCTCCCCGCATTCACAACACGCCTATACCGTGCACATCGCGTCTAGCTAGCTTTGCATAACAATACACATCGGTTGAGTGCCCGCCCCCTTTCTTGTGATTGGCCGCTTTGAGTTCATGTTACAAAGAGCGGAAAATATAACAAATATATCGACGATGTCATATCTATGATAATTTTACCAGGGGTGTCGATCTGTTCGGAAAACACAATACATTGGTGGGGCGAGCTATTGTTCACAAACCATGCTCGCCCCCCCCCCCCCCCCCCCCAATGCATTGTGTTTTCCGAACAGATCGACACCCCTGGATTTTACACTCAAAATAACTGATCAAATGAAAAACAAATCTACTGATAGTCACATTTGATTCATAATCTCTGTATTTATTGCATTTTCCTTCATAAATTTTGTGTGAGAAAGGTGAAATCTAAGGTTTAAAATTGTATGTTAATTTGCTCTCTGTGCCCGAAATATTTCGTGTCTAATCTGTGGCACTAGAAAGCTATGCACGAAATATTTCGTGACGCGTCGTCAATGGGTTAACCAGGAAATCAGTGTTCTTGTTCAATGAAACTTTCACACATCATTCGGACATATCTTAAAATGATTTTGGTACAGGATTGAAGTCTCAAATGTAATTTTGGGCAATATCTGACTCTTTACAGGTGCACCTTTAACTGAGTAGTGATTGACAGATGATGTCAGCACATACACACACACACACACACATCAAAATACACGCATACACACATAATCAAAGACATGAACACACACGCCCAAGCACACACGAACAAGCACACATAGTTATAATTATAATTATAATTATACATTTCGAAGAAGAAACAAAAAACAATCAGTCTAAGAAAAAACAAAATATGTACATCGAAATACCTAAGCAAACAATGCCAACGAAATTATGCTTGCAATTGGTGCTTGGTATCGATGTCTTTGGCTTTTAACGCCAAATCTATTGTCATGTGTATGATGAAAAATTAGTTTTTACAAAAGCCGTGTCTATTATAGATTGCTGAAATTTACATAAACAGTATTGAACTTCGCAGCACGGCACCCGCAGCCAATAAGAGCAACATGTCAAAGGAGCGCGGCAAAGGAACCGCCCCCTACCACTTCCAACATGCATGCATTAAACATTGTATCATTATTTTTGTGGTTAATGTTACCCATGCGCGATGTTTCCATCTAGAAAAGGGGGACATATATATTTGATAATAATCACGCACACGCACTCAATAGTGGCGAGTAATTGAGACCCGGTTGGTGGAACAAAATTGCTCCTCGAATAGTGGTCATGATTTTTAGGGAACGTATAATTACTTAATCTTATTTCAATCCACCTTTCGACAACATTTGAAACACTTATATTGTACTTTATAGTCACGGCGTGTGAATTACTATCGACATATTCCTGTGTATGCTGATCGATACACACGTTGTGGGGACGTGTTTTTAGGATAACTTTGCAGAAAAGATTTAAACTTGAATGAGAAGAATCGGTAAGTTTATGTATCTCTGACCAATTTGATATGAACGAATGAATCATTTGAAACCCTTAGAAAAACACACGAAATTAAAAACCTTAGAAAGAAGAAAATTTAAAGAAAGGCATTTTATATCAAATATAATTTGATCAGTCAAAAATCAGTTGATCAGTTGTGTAAAAAAAGGGGTAAATGATATTTTGTTTTTATATGTGGTTGTGATGCAATAAGATGACACCTTTGACATTTTGTCTTGGGATTATTTCGTTGGTAAATACATATACACTGTAAAAAATATCTGTATTTTTATAGGAAACAAAATACAGAATTGTTTTGTTTTAACTAAATACAGCAATTCTGATGTAGTTTTTACACTTATCCTGTAAAATTACTTCATTCTTAAAGGGATCTATTAAATTTGTTAACAAAACAGAAAATCTAAAAACCGAAACCTGTTTCATGTTTCTATTGGTAATGAGAGAACCACTAGATTTCTAAGTATGTTTTCTGGATTTGGACAATGGTGAGACTGAGTTACATCAGAAATTTGTGATTTTAAGGCAAAAAAGGATTATTTATACAGTTTTTGTGTAATCTTACAGTTTTTATGTTTTACCTTAATGTATTTTTACAGATGGCTGTATTCCAACAACGATTTCTTAAATTGAATGCTATTATGATGTAGTTTTACTTTTACGTGACTTAATTTGTATACAGAAACTGAGATTCTTTTACAAACTTCCGTTTTTATATGTCGTTTTGATTGAATAGAAATTTACATTTCATGTAATTTATTGCACATAAATAATAAGTAGCATTTTTTACAGAATTCCGTATTCCAACGTTGCTGTCTTAATTGATTTGAATAGAAATGTTGTACTCATATACTAAATGAGACTGAATTTTGACGCATTTTCTGTCTTTACTCTTTACCTCCATTGATATATTGATATATATATAGCTTTAGGGATGACTTCAGTTAGTATTATTATTTACATTATTTTTACTGGATATTTTTAGTTTTTTTTCTAAACATTGTACTGTCCAAATATTTGAGTCTGACGAAATGAAAGGTAATGTTCAAACTTTTATGTGGGAATTTTCTTTTACCAAAGTGGACTTTATATGAGGGGGGGGGGGGGGGGGGGGATGGTGCAGTGCCTTATTAGCAGAGGGATAGTGTAGTTTGGATTCTTACTCCAGAACCATCTATATGCAAAAAAGTGTTGGTTTTGTATCCACCCCCAGCGCCAGTACTGTATCATAAGTGGCCTTTTTTTGTAGAGTATATTGATTTCCTTTGACTAATTTCTGTTTGATCACAGTTTTTCAGGCTGTATTGTATATGCAGTTAGACCTCATGACACAAATGTTACTCGATGTTGATTGGCTCACATGCAAGGACGAATAGACCATGTTTTCAGGGTTCTTTAATATTTGTTCTTCTTATAACAATTCCATGGCAGGTTTTCTGACAAAACACTACTCTTTATGCTGTTGAAGTGTGCCTAAATTAATATCTTTTCAAGAAAGTCAGAAAATAAAAGCGAGTTTATCTGACTTCTTAAATTCTATTATAAGCAGTTTACTTTTTGTTTTCCTATGTTTCCTTTCATGAAAATTGCAAATATCATTAAATGTGTGTTCATTGTTTTTCAACACATTTGCAAATGATGAATACAGCTGTACATGTACTGGGCTTTTTTGTTTTCTTTTTTTAAAAATTACATTTCAAGATCTTTTAAGAACATAATCAACACTTCTTAAAAATACATTCATGAGTACATTTATACAAGAAAATCTACCTGTAAATTTACATTAAAACGTGTTTTAACAACGCATCAATAAATTCAGATACATAAATCTATATAAATTTAGATTTTGGCAGTTATTTGATCTTTTACAACATCACATTTGTTTAACGTACACTGTACAAAATAATTGTAAAATTACAGGTTTTTGCCCTTAAAATTACAACTTTTCACTGTTTTATCAATCGTACAGAAATTTTCCTGTCAACAAGCGACAATTTATTTTATAAAAACAAAACAAATCCTGTAGACATAGGCCTAAACTAACAACACAGGCAGTTTCTTTTACTACCCAGGTCTGTAAGAAAAAAAAAACAGGTAAACCTGTTAAAAAACCTAGTTTCTTGTAGACATAAATACGAATATACCGTCAAATCACAGCATTTATTGTAATTTGTAACAGGTTCATGAATATTCATGATCAAGTTTGAGCTTTTGCAAAATTAACAAAAAATCTGTTCATAATCCCGTTATTTTGTAAAATGATTATCGAAATTCATTTTTTATTTAGAATAGTGTAATTAATTATCAGTGGACTCTTGAAAACCACTTTTGGGTGGAAATTCATGAATGCAATAATGTTTTGACGTCTGTGTTTGAGCACTAACCATTAAAAAACATGCATCGTGTTGTACACTGTTTATAAGCTAATCGTGAACAAAAGGAAGATGGTTAGAAACGATAGGTATAGGCTTAGGGCACAGTATGTATATGTCGTACGCATAGGCTATTAGGTAGGTTATTAGGACTAGGAGAGTTGGACTACACTGTACAGAATAACTGCCAGGAATTTCCCGCCAAAAACGCTTTTTTTTTTAAAATACAGAACAAATTTTTTTTAAACATCAGAATTGTCAAAACTGAATAAAGCAATTGTTTAAAAAAATTGGCGTCATTAAACGTAAATACAGAAATAATTATAAAAACACATCAAATGATGTAAATTATATGAAAACTATTGCGCTAAAACGATTTAATATAAATATGTTTTTCTACATAAATAATACGTGAAACTGTTTACAAAGTATTTCTGCTATTCCATGTTACATAATGACCTGTTTTCTGAATTACAAATCTAAAATGTATGCGACAATTACATACGGCCTGTATTTTTAAAGCAGATTTTCTGGCGACTCTGCTGACAGCAGATTTGCTGTAATTTTACAGTATTCTTTTTTACAGTGTATATACGATGGATATTATTACCTAACTGATGTAAGTGGATTTGAACGCGTGAACAACGAAGTATGTTTTAGAACTGTAAATCATAATTCAAATGACATAATGTGAATAGTTATGATATCATACTCCGAATTATCCCTCGAATTCGAGGAAGGATTGGAAAGTAAACGTGACAATCTTTCAATGGTACATAAGAGTTCCCGAAAAATGCGCGAAGTAGCCATCACATCAAGATACATACTAAACGCCCGTTAGAGGCTACTTAAAATTATTGGCCACTCCCATGTCATTTTTACATGTGGCGGGAATGTCGCGGTATATGCATGGTACCGGTATTTTATGCCTCGAAGAGATATATAGATAATACAAGATATATAAATATATATATAGATAGATAGATAGATAAATACAAACAAAGGCCGAGAGATTTGGGTCTGTCTTCATCCACGAAGTCTCCGTGGCCTAGTGTTGAATGCGTCGGTGTTCAATGCCGGAGACCCGGGTTCGAGTCCTGGCTAAGACAGTTTTTCCAGCTGTTCCTTTTTTCATTTGGAGGAGCCAAGGGAGGAAGTGTGTTAATACAGCTATTATTTTTTCCTTTTCAATCATTTATGATTATTCTTTGCAAATTATAGGAAGAAGCCGAAGCTGTATGTATACGTCCCCTTTTCACGTGTTTATATACATTTATAATTATGGCGTGCAGAAAAAAGGGAGTCGACATGGGAACTAACATGGGTCCTTCCTATGCTTGCCTGTTCGTTATGTTACGATATCGTGCGATTTGAGTGGCCCCAAATTCAGTCACAAAATCGTACGATGTTCGGGGAAATGCTATATACGGTGTCCATGCTGGACCCGTGCAGTGCCCTTACGGTGCCCGTGCGATGCTCTCTACGACGTGTCTACTGGCTTACGGCAAATAAAAAATCGTACTATGCATTTTCGTTTTTAACTCCGCGTAATGCTTAGGTCACAAATGCTCCGATTTAGGATACGGCGCCGTACGTGCCACTTTTAGGTGAAATCTTGCGGGAATCCTGCGGCGCCCGCAAGCCTTGCGGCGCAATGGTGCCGTGGCTATCGTGCGGTCGCCGTTGCATTTTTCCACGCCGTACGATATCAACAAATTGTTTAACGCGGAGTTAAAACAAAAATGCTTCGTACGATTTTTTTTCTTGCCGTAAGCCCGTAGACACGTCGTAGTGAGCATCGCACGGGCACCGCAAGGGCACTACACTGGCCCAGCATGGACACCGTAGCATTTCCCCGAATATCGTACGATTTTGCGACTGAATTTGAGGCCACTCAAATCGCACGATATCCTAAGAGTATCTTGCGATGCCCGAACGGGTCCCGTAAGGCGTCCCTACGAGCGCTCAGATTGTAAGTACGGGAGCCGCGCGATTTAATTTTGCTTGAACTCCTTAATCATCGTAAGGTCCCCGGCAAGTATGTGACCGCTACACAAAGATATCGCACACATCGTACGATATCCCAACTCCACAAAATCGTAGAAAATCCGCCGTAGGTAAAGAAATTGTACGGCGCCCGGAGCATTTGTGACCTAGGCATTAAACAATGTTTTGACATCGTACGGCGAGGAAAAATGCAACGGCGATCGCACGATAACTACGGCACGTACCCTTGCGGGCGGCGCAAGATTCCCGCAAGAAATTCACCTAAAAGTGGCATCGTACGGGCGCCGTATCCCAAATCGGAGTATTTGTGACCTAAGCATTAGTTAGTGGTTCTATTGCACTTTCCATTGTTACTGTTCCCGTAACCGCGCACCTGGTGCACCAAAGGAAGACAATTTTGTTTGCGATCACCTCCAAATTCAAGATGGTGTCCGACATCATAAACATGGCGGTCGTTTTGAAAAGCAAGAAATAACTGTCAATTTGTTTAAACAAAGCATAACAGCAGCATGAATTTGCTGTTATATCGAATCAAATACAACTTCAGACAATATTATACATGTCATAATTAGTCTCAGGATAGATCATACGGTTATTTACAGTCATATCCGCAACATTTTCTTGCAATTTTAGTTATCGACTGTGTATCAGGGCTGTACCAGGAATTTGATTCATAGATAACTTGGAGGTTTTAATATACATATGAGATACTTGACAATTGTGACAATATTGGACCTTCTTTTTAGAAATGCAGGCAATGAGGAAACTAAGAAAAATATATTCCTTGCTTGAAACCTAAGATGGCTGTCTTCTTATACGTTGTTAACCATAAATAAAACATGTCTATTTCCCCCAAGAAATTTATTTAATATAACTATTATCCTTATTATTTATTTATTTATCTATTTCCTCTCATAGGGTGGATGGCCCTTTCAGCACAGCTGATATTCAAAGGGGTCCACAAACATTTACATAGCAATAAATATGCAACAATTTGTAAAACTATGTATTCATACAAGAAGTAAGGCAATAAATATGTACATGTATATTAGTTACAACAAATAAATATCTAATAAATAAATATACAAAACAAACAAACTATAGAACAGTTACTAAACGAGAACGACAACAAATACGAGTAAAACAGTACAACCGATAACATAACAAAACTAAATCAAGGTAGACAGAATAAAACACAAACGAGACAGGACCAAGGGGATGGGTAAAATATTTATCACGTTTAAAAAGTAAAAAAGTAAAAAAAGAAAAAAAGTGTATGTTTATATAACATAAATAATAAAATATCAAATATCAAATTTAATCCACGAGTTCAGTCGAATTAATGGTGTGTACAAAGGCAGTCAGTGTGTCCAAATCCTCAAAATCCAATTGTAATTTTAAGGATTCCCTCATACCTTGTTGTATTCGTATTAACAATAAACAGTTTTCGGTTTTTCGAATTTCCCTTTCATTAAAAAAGATATGTACGATTGAAGTATTCAGATGTTGAATAATCCACTAGATCTTCAAAACCGTGTACAAAGTGATTGCAATGTAATAATTATACGCATGAGGAGGGATTTTCCTCAGGTGCCCAGTATTATATTTGAATATACATTAATTATAGCAAGGAGACAGGGAGTGCGCCCTCGTTTAGCATCCTAGGACGCAACCACGTTTCCTCCAGCAGGGGCTGGGGTTTTTTCGTGGCCTCCGCGAACTTAGTGTACTGACACTAAGTCAGGTGCTGAACACCTTGCCCCTTATATAATATACATAAACACACTTTTAAAATAAATTAAAAACTTCTTTTGCTTGGCGTAAATAATCATATTTGATTGAGTCGCCATTTAAATGTAAATGTAAATAATAATACACCAGACGAAGTGTTGCAGTAGCGCACGAAACGTCGTGATCTTTTAGATTTCTTGTTGACCATACATTGCGAGACAAACGAATATCACTAGCGATATTATTTCCGATACCATATCCGCAATGAGTATGTTTGCCGCGCCTCGCTTCTACTTGTCTTCAAGCACCATGCATCGGACCACTGGACAGCTAAGCACGGGGGCCAAGCCGCTTGGCCAAGCCAAGCGGCGTAGGCCTGTTACGCCGACAAGCCCCGATGCCTCGGGAATAGATAATGGAACATTACTGTCGGCCATTGAACAAATAAACTCAAAAATGGACAAGTTCAGCGAAAGAATTGATGACATGGAGAACAAACTGATACGCAAATTTAAGGAATTTGAACATCGTTTCGCAGAAATTGGAGACGCTCTGGACTTTCAAAATAAAGTGGTAGAAGAGATCCAAACCGAGTTACCAAGAATGGAAAAGAAACTAAAAACTGACTTGCAGGATGCTTATATGGAAATCGACAAAGTAGCTGCATATGCCACCAGAGAGAATATTGTAATTCTTGGTGTACCTGAACTATCAGAAAATGAGAATACCGAAGAAGTGGTGAGAGACTTCTATAAAACAAAGTTAAAGATAGGGGATGGGGAGAGAATTGAACATCAGCGACTACACAGAATACCATCAGCACAGAAACCTCGGCCCATCAAAGTCCGTTTCTTCAGATACGACGACAAAGTTAAAATTATGAACCATGCCAAAAACCTCAAGGGCACATCGTATTTCATCACGGATGATCTGCCGAAACGTATTCGACAGATGAGAAAGGAGCAAATGGAGCAAATGAAAAAAGCCAGGGAGATGGGGAAAATCGCCTTCTTTTCCAGAAGTGAACCGTGGAAACTGGTGATTAAAGATGCTAAAGGGGGAAAAGATGGCGCGTCTAGATCAGGCGAGAGACCCCCTAGGAGCTCCAAACTGGCCGATGAAAGGAGCCGAGAGGTGATGCCAAGTATTCCAGCTACGAGTGGTGCCCAGCTCAACCGAGAGGACTGGCCGACATTGAAGGTTACCAGGGACCATGGGCGGCAAGGAACGTATCCAAGACGTGCAGAAGCGACGGGAGATCAGGAGCGGAAGGGAGAGGAGAATAGACGGGAGACCAGCGGCCAAACTGAAGCGGCAGGGAATAGCACAGAGGAGAGGAGGGATGTTGATGAGTTGGAAGGTGTCTTGGAGGAACCTTGAAGGAAGAGGTGTACGTAGGGGGCAACGAGCGAGATCCCTTTTTGAATTTAGAAGCAGATGGATTTATCAAAATATTGGAGAATATAAGTCAATTAGTAACTGCATGAATATGGTTTATGAAAAAATTGAAAACGTGGAAAATGGATAACAAGAAGCTTACAACATGGATCAAGATCAGATGAGGAATTCACAAGATTAGAGACGATACAGACAAGAGTGAGTATACTCATAATGACATTCGGTGGATTAAAAGAAAGACAAAAAATTGGACAATAAAATAATAAAAAACTTATATAATGAGTAAAATGAAGAACATGGAGTACATGGAAAGTTAAAGAAAATAGAAGGACCGAGATAGTTTAAGATTGAACTTGACAATTGAAAGAAAGCATAATTTGTATTATTTGAATGGAAAGACAATTATATATTCCTGTTTGAATTTAGAAGCAGAATTGGATTTATTAAAATATTTGAGAATATAAGTCAATTCGTAATTGTATGAATAGGGTATATGGAAAAATTGAAAACGTGGAAAATGAATAATAAGAAGCTTACAGCATGGATAAAGATTAGATGAGGAATTCACAAGATTAGAGACGATATAGACAAGAGTGAGTAAACTCATAATGACATTCGGTGGATTAAAAGAAAGAAAAAAAATGGACAATAAAATAATTTAAAAAAACTTGATAATGAGTAAAATGAAGAACATGGGGTAGATGGAAAGTTAAAGAAAATAGAAAGACTGAGGTAGTATAAGATTGAACTTGACAATCGAAAGGAAGCATAATTTGTATTATTTGAACTAAAAGACAATTACATAAATATATACTTGCTATAATTCTTGCATTCATGTCATAAGATTTTTTGCATTTATAATATGATAGATTTTCATTATGTAAGTTTCATAGAATGTTATTTATTTGTTTATTTTTGTTTCTAAATATAATAATAGTGTCACAATATACAATTGGCATTTCTTTATTTTATTTTTTTTAATTTTTTTTTATAAAATTGGATATTGGTATTAATGTCGAAAAAAAAGTACATGGGCCATTGCTTTTGCTTTGGGGTACAGGTATGTGAAAATGAAGGGAGTGTTTTTTGTTTATACAATTTATTGGTATTTGGGGTTTGGCTTTCTGTAATGTTATTAATGCCAGCCTGGTAGTCAGGCCTGTGTGATTTTGTTGTTAAAAGTAATGTCTATACGACCGACGTACTCATTGATGCCCTTTTGAAGATATCATATTGATAGTTTTATAATATATAATTGGGAGCTCATTATAATGGGAGAGGGGTATTTATGATGTTTGTATATTATTTAATATGTCATGGTTTTTGGTCGAAATAACGTGCAGGTGGAAATAAAGAGAAAAGATTCTGGTTGGTAAACACCTTGTGGAATCTCTTCTTTAATTGATTAGCATTTTTTTAAAGCCAGTTGGCTATCGAGTCTGGATTGAAAAATCTCGTAAAAAGGTTTTAAAAGGATAAAAGAGCTCACCTATTTAGGTTTCTGTTTTTGTTTTCAGAGAGGCATTATATGAGTTTGTATGAACTTGTTTTATATTGGTGTTTAGACACTATTATTGGCGATGAAAAGCCAATCTGTTATTTGGGTCAGAACTGAGTTTGTGAAAAAGGTTCTGGATAAACATGTTCCTTCATTGTTCCTTAGGGATTAGTTAAAGATATGTCATGGTGTTTGGTCAAAATAACGTGCAGGTGGAAATGGAGAGAAAAGATTCTGGTTGGTAAAAACCTTGTGAAATCTTTTCTTTAATTGATTGGCTTTTTTTTTTTTTTTTTTTTTTTTTTTTTTTTTTTTTTTTTTAAAGCCAGTTGACTACCGCATCTGGACTGAAAAATCTCGCAAAAAGGTGTTAAAAGGGATAAAAGAGCTCACTTATTTAGGTTTTTGTTTTTAGAGAGGCATTATATGAGTTTGTATGAACTTGTTTTATATCGGTGTTTAGACACTATTATTGGCGATGAAAAGCCAATCTGTTATTTGGGTCAGGACTGAGTTTGTGAAAAAGGTTTTGGATAAATATGTTCTTTCACTGTTCCTAATTCGGGATAAGTTAAAGATATGCCATGGTGTTTGGTTAAAATAACGTGCAGGTGGAAATGGAGAGAAAAGATTTTGGTTGGTATACACCTTGTGGAATCTTTTCTTTAATTGATTGGCATGTTTTAAAAGCCAGTTGAATACCGCATCTGGACTAAAAAATCGCGCAAAAAGGTTTTAAAAGGGATAAAAAGAGCTCACTTATTCAGGTTTTTGTTTTTGTTTTTAGAGAGGCATTATATGAGTTTGTATGAACTTGTTTTATATTGGTGTTTAGACACTATTATTGGCGATGAAAAGCCAATCTGTTATTTGGGTCAAGACTGAGTTTGTGAAAAAGGTTCTGGATAAAAATGTTCCTTCACTGTTCCTTAGGGATTAGTTAAAGATATGTCAGGGTGTTTGGTCAAAATAACGTGCAGGTGGAAATGGAGAGAAAAGATTCTGGTTGGTAAAGACCTTGTGGAATATTTTCTTTAATTGATTAGCATTTTTTTAAAGCCAGTTGACTACCGCGTCTGGACTGAATAATCTTGTAAAAAGGTTTTAAAAGGGATAAGAGAGCTCACTCATTCTGAGTTTGTGAAAAAGGTTTTGGATACAAAGGTTCCTTTATTGTTCCTTAGGTATTAGTTAAAAATGACTATGAATTGTGACATTCTTATAAGTGATGTATTAGAAGAATAGCGGGTTTAGTGAGACGGTTCAGCATCTTAATGTATTGTAAATTGTTTTTTTTAAATGGGATAAAGAACGGTACTTAAACAAGTCAATAGACCGCTTCTGCAGTGTGTGTAGGTGGTATGCGTTGACGTCGGGGTCCCCGTTGGCGGGCTTGACAGTGGTGACTGGGTCCGGCAAGCTCAGGGTAATCTAGCTTGCCGGACCTAGTTGCCATCGTTGGGCTTGCCAGCGGGGAGTATTACGTCATACGCGTATTGTTTGCATGCATTGCGGAGGCGGTCTATTATCTGATGAAGTCTCTTTAGGGGAATCCTTTTATTGAATGTTTGAAAAGCCAATCTAGTGACACCACGTCATGACTGAGTGATCTCTAAAAAGGGTTTCGAAATTGATGAAAGAGCTGGCTTAGTCATGCTTATTTTTTTTAGAGAGGTATTAGAAGTGTGGAGTAGCCGTTTTAATTGTTGGTGTTTTTTGACACATGTCAAGCCAGTTTGCTACTAGGCCAGAATTGAGGGATTTCGGAAAGGGTTTTTGTAATTGAAAAAGGGAAAAAAATGAAGGAAAAAGAAGAAAAAGGAGAAACTTTTGTTCATTGTTTCTTTTTGATTTTTTGAAAAAATGTATTACTTGAGTCTGAATTGTTGTTGTCACATTGGAGTTTTGACATTCTTATAAGTGATGTAATACAAGAATAGCGAGTGTTTTGTACTTCTTTCTATGAGACTATTCGAAAGTCCAATGTATTGTAAAGTTGTTTTTATTTATATAGATGTAACAGAGGGTATACGAGAGTAATTGAATGTCATTTAATGCTCTCACAAAATGGGATAGAGGGTCGTACTTATAAAATCCCTTAAATGGAGTATTGTCATTGAATGCTTGAAGAGACAAGGAATTTCTTTTTGATTTTGTGTAAAAGGCGGGAAATCTAATGGAAATGGTTAAAGTCGGCGGGTAATTGAACGCCGGATAGAAGTCTCATACAAGGGGATATGAAGTATTATCAAGTGTAAACACGTCATTGTTTGTTTGTTTTTTTGTTTTTTTATGAGACAATGTATTTGGTTTCTCTCTTGATTATGTAATTTTGTTTACAGTCGTAGAAGGTTGTCTACTTGTTGAGACATCATGTCTGTTATTGGTTATTCAGGATTGAGGGTTTTTTTTTCTTTTTTTGATTCCTTTCCGGTTTTTGTTTTAATAGAATGCTTAAAAAAAAGCAAAAGTAGATTTCTTTTTAGATAGTGTTTTGGGCTTCCGATATAAGGGGGTATTGAAACAAAAGCGATTCGTATGAGTTATTTTAAAAGAAATACATGGAATTGGTAAATACTTTTGTTTGGAGTATAATGAATGCGAAGTGATGGAGAAAAGGGTTCAGTGCTTGACGAAAGGGTTCCTTCTAGCTGGAAATGCAGTGATTACCCTCGCAATCCCGAGGCATTTGGGGTTTGGCTACCTATTAT
Organism: Echinarachnius parma; assembly: GCA_037951105.1. Taxonomy (NCBI): domain Eukaryota; kingdom Metazoa; phylum Echinodermata; class Echinoidea; order Clypeasteroida; family Echinarachniidae; genus Echinarachnius; species Echinarachnius parma. The sequence continues at coordinate 37,019 of JBAMJV010014047.1, forward strand.
AAGCCCCTATAGATTGGTGCAGTCTGATCTCGGTCAAGACTGAAGGATGTTAAAGAAAGGCAAAATTCAGTAGTGACGTGTTTTGTCTATTGTTTATTCTTATTTTTGTGTAGTGAAGGGGATGGGTGGCGGCTCATTCGGACGGTAGTTTATTATTATTCTTTTTTCGCACTTGGTGGTTCGATTCGATTTATTTGTTTTGTTCTTCTTTTTTCTTCTATGTATTGTTATTCTTGTGACTGTTTAACTTTTTTAATTTCTTTTCCAAGGGGTATGGCGGTAGTTCCTCTTTTTTCATATTTTTGTGGTAACAGTCAGAATTATGAGGGTTACTCTAAAGAAGTGTGTGTCCCCTTCTCATTACTCAGGTTATATTTAAATAGAAATGATGATAAAGTTTATATGTATTGATATTGATATATAATGACGGACTTTGATAATATATCGTTTAATTGTAATTTTGTATCCTTGAATGTTAAGGGAATAAGGGAAAGAACAAAAAGGGGTGGTATTTTATCTTGGTTACGAGATAAACGAGTAGAAGTAGCTTTTTTGCAGGAGACTTACAGCACTAATGATGTTGAAGATGTATGGGGTTCTTTGTGGGATGGAACAATTTATTATAGCCATGGGACAAATCACAGTAGAGGGGTGGCGGTATTGATAGATTCTAAATTAGATATCCAGGTTCTTCAAGTGCGCAATGATAATGCAGGGAGATTTATTATTTTAGACTGTATTATTCAGGGATTAAGATTAATATTAATAAACGCGTATTTTCCAGTAAGAGGGAAATCAATGGAGCAGATTGAGTTTTTGAATAGTATTGATAATAGTTTGGATACAATAAATGGTAATGGTAACCCAATAATTATGGGAGGGGATTTTAATATGATTTATAATGTTGATTTAGATTATTTGGGAAGTAATAAAAAAGAGGTACAGTCGATATTTCTTAAACACTTTGATAATTATAAGGATAAATGGACTTTATTAGATATTTGGCGGGGGAAAAATGGTTTTAAAAAACAATATACGTTTAAACAAATTAACCCCTTTGTCCAAAGTCGTTTAGATTATTTTTTTATTTCATATAGTTTAGAACAAATTGTCTTAAAATGTAATATAATACCATCAATTGCACCAGATCATTTTGCTGTTCAGTTACAATTTTATAATTTGCCTAATTTTTCAATTAAAGGTAAAGGTAGTTACTGGAAGTTCAATAATAGTTTATGTGGAGATGGGGAATTTATTAGACAGATGGAAGTGGAAATAGGGAGATTAAGAAATATATATGAAAAAGAAATTAAAGATGTAAGAGTGTATTGGGATTTTTTGAAAATGAAAATTAGCAATTTTATTAGGAAATTTTCTAAAGAAAAATCTAGAAAAAGGAAAGAAAAAGTTCAAAATCTTGAAAATGATATAAGTGTAATTGAAAAAGAATTGATAGAAAAGGTAGAAAAGGAAAAGGTTGATTTGTTGGAAAATAAAAGAATGGAGTTAAAAAAATGTTATGAATATATTAATGAGGGTTTGAAAGTTCGATCTCGAGCATCATTTTATGAGAGAGGGGAACAAAATACTAAATATTTTGTGCAACTAATGGAAGCAAATAAAAAGAAGACAATTATAAGTAAATTATTAGTAGATGGAGGAAAAATAAGTTTTGATATGGATATTATTATTCGGGAAATACAAAGGTTTTATGCTGGATTATATTCCAAATTTGTTGTTGATGTAGAATTATTTAATGAAAGTTTATTTTTTAAAGGTTTGCCAAAATTAGGTTTAGAATCAAAGGAAATTTGCGAAGGTAATATAACTCAAGGGGAATGTATAGCGGTTTTAAAAGAAATGAAAGGTAATAAGTCACCCGGAAACGATGGTCTTAGTGTAGAGTTTTATGAATTATTTTGGCCTGTTATTGGTGATATTGTGGTAAGGGCTTTAAATGAAGCATTTGTTAAAGAAGAATTATCTTCTTCACAAAAACAAGCTATTATAATATTGATTCAAAAGGAAGATAAAGACCCCTTACAAATAACAAATTACAGGCCTATATCATTATTAAATGTAGATTACAACATTTTAGCTAAGATATTGTCTGTTCGGATTAAAAAAGTATTAGGGGAACTTATTAGTATAGATCAGGTAGAATATTTAAAAGGGAGAAATATCGGTGAGGCTATAAGATTGATAGACGATATGATTTTCTATACTAAAACAAATAATATACCAGGGTTTTTATTAGCCATTGACTTTAAAAAGTCTTTTGATACTGTTTCTCATGATTTTTTGCAAAATGTGTTAAAGACGTTTGGTTTTGGGACTTCATTTTGTAAATGGGTTCGTACACTCTACAAGGGCGCTCAGAGTTGTGTATTTAACGGCAATGTATCGACTGGTTATTTTAATATTATGAAAGGGGTAAGGCAGGGAGACCCCTTATCACCCTATTTATTTATATTATGTATAGAAACTTTAGCACGCTCGATTAGGACCGACAATGAAATTTCAGGGTTTATTTTGGGAAATGCACATATTAAACAAGTATTATACGCAGACGATATGACGCTTTTTGTAAAAGATAAAGATTCGTTGATAAAATTAAATGAAAAATTTGAAACTTTTGCTATAATATCGGGATTACAAATTAATCGAGACAAAACATATGTTTTGTTATTAGGCCCTCTTCATGGAAAAGAAATTGTAACTCCTTTTGGTACAAAAGTTGGGATGATTAAAATATTAGGTGTATATTTTTCTATGGACCCTGAAGTTCGAGAAAGAATGAATTATAAAGAAATTTTAAGTAAAATTAAACATTTATTAATATGGTGGAAACAGCGGGACTTGACCCTGATGGGAAAAATTCAATTGATAAAGACGTTTGTGATTTCTAAATTAATATTTGTATCTTCACTCACTCCAATTCCGCAAGGTGTAATAGAAGATTTGAATAGATTAACATTTGATTTTTTGTGGCATGGAAAAGATAAAATTAAACGGGAAGTTACTTTTTTGAATTACGAAAAAGGGGGTCTAAAAATGATTGATTTTCAATTATTTATTCGGACACAGAGAATAATGTGGATTAAGAGACTTTTTGAGGGGGAATCAATGATGGGATGGAAAAGAGTTTTTAAATTCTTGACTAGACAAGCAGGAGGTTTGTTGGTTTTCTTTTGTAATGTTTCATTTGATTTATTGAATTTGTCACTTCCGGGTTTTTACAGGGAAATGTTAGAAGCTTGGATAGGTTCAAAAGATTTTTTGTTAAAAGAAACTGGAAGCAGGAATCAAATTGTTTTTAATAATAGATATATTCGAATTAATGGACAAATTTATTATAATGAAACATTATTTTTGAAAAATGTTTATAAAATACATCATATAGTCGATAGCAAAGGAAGAATAAAATCTGTCAAGGAATTTATGAGACTAGGATTAGATAGGTCAGAAATTGACATAGTGAAACAGATTTTTGAAAATATACCATTTATATGGAAACAATTGTTAAGTAGAGATTATAATGTGATGGAAGATACTGCACTGAATTTGGAGTTTCGATTGAGTGGAAAAGATTATTCATTGTGTGATATAACTTCAAAATATATATATGATCATTTGTTAAATTTAAGATTAGAGAAGTCTTTTGCAGTTCGCAACATAGAACACTTATATAATGTCTTTGGAAAAGATAATGAAAATGTTTTCGTACGCTCCCGAAAATCCACGCTTAATAGTTCACTAAGGGAATTTCAATTTAAATTACTATACAATCTTATTTATACAAAGAAACACATGTTTACTTTTTATATGGGGGATAGTAATTTATGCTCTTTTTGTCATAAAATGCAGGAAACATATGAACATTTGTTTTACTTTTGTGAAAAAGTAAGAATGATCTGGGTAGACTGCGGTAACGAGTTTGATTTAGAAGAATTAATAAATATAGATTGGAAAGGGGTCCATGTAGGAATCAAGGTTAGTAATGTAGGAAAAGATCAATTATTAAATCATGTTATATTGTTGATAAAAAGCATGATATTTGTTAATAGTAGAACGAAAGATTATCCTCCAACTATAAAAGATATTAAAGATACATTATTGAAAAATAAAGAGGAAGAAAGAAAGATAGCTGAACAGAGAGGAACATTGCAAATTCATTATAGAAAATGGAACACACTCTCTGACTAGGGTATGACACAGAGACACCATGTACAGAGTTCTTACTACCGCCTCCCCCCCCCCCCCCCTTTTTTTTTCTTTTTCTTTTTATCTTTCTTCTGTTAGTTCGCTATTGTTTCTCTGTTTTACTATAGATCTCTTTTTTTCTCAAACACTATGATTATCATTATATGTATAAGAACAGATTGTATATGTATATGTAATGCTGTACACAATTAGTTTGTTGTACTTATATGAATGATTTGTATTGTAAATTTACGTTGTAAATTTGTTTGAGAGAAAATAAAATACTATTATTACAAAACAAAAAAAATTAGTAATGTATTTAGTATTAACAATATACATTGTATCAACCACTCATCACTTTTTGCACATGTCAACAAAGTTATGATCCCTTTAAGGTTCGCATTTCAAAACAGAGCAATAATAAAAGAAACTTCGTCTCAAAAACACAATTTTTGTCTGCAGCTTACTCGTTACGTGGACGTTAATGTCTATCACTTTTCCTATCGAGCATTATATTTCAGCCTTCTTGCTTAATACAATGATTGATTTTAATAAATACATCCATGATTTTCTACGGGGAACTGGTGAACCTTGTATTGAGAACGTTTGAGGTATATCCGATATAGACTGATTTAAGAAACTAATTAAAATTGAAATAATTATGAACATGTTGTATTGGAATAATAACTCGCATCCAGATGGCGGAATATTTTACAACAAAATAGATACATGTACAAACAAATTCAATGGATTATGTGTGAATTATTTCTGGATGTTTTATTACGATTTGTCATTATCTGAACAATATTCTGCTGTTGACTGTTGACAAAATACTTCGCATAAATTAAATCCAAATAATAACTAGAAATTTGTCAAGTGAGGAGGTTAGCACACATAGTAATGCCCCATAATATGTTCCTATCTTAAAAGGATAGTTGAGTTTTGGTATAGAGGGCGCTACACATTATCATTTTTTTGTGAGATAATGAAAAACTGAGTCTCAAATTTGAAAGAGCATAATATTTTAATGACAGAATAAACTTTATTTGATCAAAATCAGTTCAGAAACGGCTGAAATATCCATAAACGTAACCATTTGAAATAATTGTGGGGCCCCACAATTATTACAAAATTTTGAACCAAACGTTATTATTGTTATTAAAGGGACAGATCCAGTTTTACAAAACGTCTGAACAGCTTTCAGTTGACGGATGGGGATCAATGTAACACGCCAAAAAAAAATCAGAGCGAACAGCCCTCTAATTTGGATTCTACGAATGAAAAACGAATGCGTCCCTCCATTTAAACTATATATCGGTCAATAAAGGAGTTCAACTGATTTAGCATAATATTACAACAATATAGTACTAATTCTCATAAAGGTATTGTGAAGCTGACATTTGTTAACGTATGTCATGGAAAAAGATCTCAAAAAGAAAGAATATATAATTACATGTAGTCAGTTTAAGCGAAGTTTGGGTATTTTGCTTGGTAAACGCTCACACATTAGTACTTATGCGCGGCTCACGTAGCTAGCGGGGGTCACGTAGGGGTCATGCATACCGATCTGGCACTCCGTGAAATCTATGTACGAACTTACTCACCGGCCAAAAATACGTATGTACATAATTAACCGACGTCCCTCAGTTTATTCAGTTTTAGGTCTATAACTCCACGAAAAAGAGATTTCAAGCCCTAATTTTTTCAGGCATGCTATTAAATGACATTTCCTTTCATATAAGACAATAACCTCGCAACTTTTGAATTTTGGCTTGCAAAAGTGGATCTCTCCCTTTAATGCTTCCCTTTTTCAAAAAATTTCAAAAGAAGTTTTTTAAAAGTTGTTGATTGTCTCTCTATCTAATCACTATTATTACAAACCATCACATGCAGGAAGTGATACAATCTGACATCAATCTGATAGTTGTTCCACTATTAAAGTAAACAGTTTCAATGTACTATCACAAACCATCCAAAATTAATTTATACATTGTTAATGGTAACTGATTGAAGTATCAAATATAACTTTTTAAAGAAATCCTTTTAAGTCATTTTAAATCATTTTAAGTACGCCACAAGCATGTTTGTAGCGATCAACATCCTTCGTTCATCGACTCTGACCGGGTTTGTCAATAAGCACAATGCAATAGCAATTAATTGTGCGATCAACGGAATCAAGCCGAGCGGAAATTCATGAAAATATTCAAACCTTTTGTTTGCATGTGGTGCAGCTTATAGATTGGCTAAGAATATCCCCCATTTAATAGACCGTTCCCCCTTTCAATAACTAAATGGATTTCGATTCGTAGTTGTTATGACTGTTTCAGAATAAGTAAGTTTCATCGTACACAGCATTATTGTACTTGTTTAATGACGGTGACGATAAATTGATGATGGCATGCAGGATTGGCATATTCTTGTACAGTATGTGGAAAAGTGCAGGATTGTGTACCCTATGCCAGTGGCGAAGCGGTGTCTGACTGATAAGAGGGATTGAGGGACGGCACGTGCTAGTTAATATGTATTTTTGTTATAAATTTAAGCGAGTTCACGGTTACGTTGCACGCATAAGCGAAAACCCTCTGATTGAATTTCCGGAAAGTGAAGAGGGACAATATAGACCGGCAGCCCAGAGGTCTTTTGTGCATCGAACAGCGTACTGATTGTTGAACATATGAATATTTAGAGGAGAATGTCACAAATCCAAAAATATGAGTCTCCCGGGGTGTACCCGTGGATAAAGGGGTCCTTTGCGCCTCCAAAGTTTGACCCCTGGGGATTGTCCGATGCTTCTATTTGTTTGCGAATGTACGCTCTGTGCTAGCTCTTCCAGCTCCTTACATTCTTCTTGTTTCCACCACTCATCTCTAGCCGAGTCGGTTACTCTTCTCAGTTCATTATTCAGTCGCCTGTACTCCTTCTTGGCATAATCTGTGTCCATATTTTTCCATTTCCTTCTTTCGTCCATTTTGTCTAGCATTTCCTGAGTGACCCATGTTTTTTTTTCTTCTTTTCTTCTAGATTCCTTGCCAATATTTTGCATTGCACTAGTTTGTATGGCGTTCTTCAGTCTTTCCCATTTTTCTTCTACTGTATCAGCCCTGTCTTCATCTGTCTCCTCTATAAGAATATGTTCAACTGCCTCTCGGAACAGCTGGCCTTCTGGCCCTTTAGTCTTTTCCCGATTCCAGCATGGTTTTCGCTTACCAATGCATATTTTCTTGAGTTTAATTTGCACCTTCGCAACTACAAGATTGTGGTCTGTGTTGGTATCTGCACCTGGGTAGGTTCTAGCATCCAGCACACTATTCCGGTATCTCTTTTTGACTAGGATAAAGTCAATCTGGTACCTACGTACATCACCTGGTTGTTTCCATGTGTATCTATGTCTTTTGGTGTGTTCGAACCGGGTGTTTGTGGCAAATAATCCTGTTCCCTGACAGAATTCTGCTAGTTTGTCTCCTCTGTCATTCCTATTTCCAAGTCCGTGAGGGTCAACTACATCTCCATCTCTTCCTTCACCAAGACTCGCATTCCAATCACCCAAAACAGCTGTGTATGTTTGTCCTTTCTCAGATTTCATAAGATCTTCAATTTCATCGTAGATTTTGTCAACTTCATCGTCAGGGTGGTCTGATGTGGGCATGTAGACCACAATAATAACAATATCAATTGGTTTTCCTTTCAGCCGGACCAATAATAGTCTATCGCTGTGGTATATTACTTTTGTAACACTGTCTGCTGTATCCTTGTCGAGGAGGAGTGCTACTCCTCTACTGCTTTCTGAACCCCCGCTGCTAATTACGCGTACATCATCGCTCATGAAATCATCCTGGTCCTTCCATCGGACTTCACACAGACCTAGTATGTTCAGTTGGTACCTTTCCATTTCTCTCTTTACATTTTCTAACTTTCCTCGTTGTAGCATAGTTCTCACATTCCACATTCCGATGCGTTTGTAGGGGTTTCGCTGAATGACGACCTGGGAAGCCCTACTTCTCCTGTCGCTCCCCCTGCCGGACGCAGCATCATCAACCTGGTTGGTGATCCTGTACACGTCGTTCCCGTTATATTCATTCCTGGTGTGACGCATGATGTTCTTGGAGATAAATACAAAAGGTGAAGTCCCCAGTCCTCTTCCAACCGCAGCAGTGCTGATCCTAATTGCAGCATTGACCCCATCGTTAGCCCACATTATACCTGGACTCGCATGGCATCTGAAGCTTCTGCCGAAATGTTCTTATTATTGTCCCAGTCGCCTTTAGCTTCGACACTCGCCCTGCTGACCGACGAGCGAACCGTAACCCTAGTGAGGAGGGCTGACAGGTGCTACACCTTGCCTAAGGGTGACCTGAAGCAGTTTAACGTCATACTCAGGACCGGGTTAGGAAATAGCAATATAGGAGCAGCCTATCAGCAAATCAAGAACAAAAGACATTTCATGATTTCAGTACATAAAGAGGGGTTATATCCGGGGGGGGGGGGGGGGGGGGTTGTGCCTCACGGAACTCTGAAATGGGGGTCTTAAGAGCTGACTACAAGCAAAAAATATAGGGTCTTTGGAGCTACAAAAACCCTGAAACGGGAGTTTCAGGGGTCTAAGGCGCAGACTAAAACTACAAAATACATGGACTTGGAGCTACCAAAGACCTACGGAAACCCTCAAATGGTGGTCCAAGGAGCTGACTAGAAGAAGAAAAATGAACTTGGCGCTACTCAACTACCTAGCAAAGTCAATCCGGGGGTCTTTGGAGCGGCAATTTTTGAAAATCGGGTATCTTGAGAGCGGCAATCGGGTGTGAAAACGGGGGTCTTGTAAGCGGTACATACCCGTCTTACATTATACCCCCCGGGGGTTATATAGCCCTATATCCCTTAGCTACGCCATTGTTTAGGTCCTTGTGTAACACAAATGTTATAGCACATCAAGAAACATATCAAAAGACACCGGGAAAGTAGGTTTTGAGCGGCCATCTTGTAAAAGGGCGGCAATTTTGGATTTTAGCCATTAAATGGGTTAAATGTATCACAATCGTTTTCAGTATACCAAGAAGCATCATTCGACACCAAGATTATTAAAATCCGCAAAATCGTTATTTTTTTACATAAAAAATTAGTTTTGTGGCGGCCATCTTGGAAAATGGCCGCCATGTCGAATATCGCCATCATATGGGTCCGTATGTGTCATTATCGGCTTAAGCATATCAATACACATCGAAATTGACACCAAAATAATTAAAATCGACGGACTCAGTCAATTTTTATATCAAAAAGTAGCTTTTTGGCGGCCATCTTGGAAAATGGCCGCCATCTTGGATTTTCGCTTGTCTAAGTGCTTATTTCTAAAAAGTGTGCCTAAGGTAGTCTGCATACCAAGTATGTTGCTTGTATCAAACTTTGAACAATTTCCATGATATGTTACACTTATCTGCTCTACTATTAAAGGTACAATTAGGTAATAGTACTTCCCGAAATGCCCCTTGACACATAATTGCTTGGTTTTAATTCCATTTGAAAGTTCATTGAATAAAACATTTGAAATTCCCTTTCGAATGCTCTCACAGTTGTAAAATTTGATTTCAAAATATTTTAATCATAATATCTGCCGGGCGACATCTTGACCCCATCTTGACTTATAAGAAAAAATATGCATAACATGCTAATTTACTTCTTAAAAAAAAAATTCAAACAGATGTTTTAGATACAGTCAAACCTGTCTATAGCGACCGCTCAAGGGACCGGCGAAAAGTGGTCGCTATAGACAGGTGGTCGCATTAGACATGTTGGCAGCCATTTTGAATTTCTTGTCGCATATTGTGCATATATGCACATGTGTAATTAATTGGCATCTGTACACTCACTTGGTAGTATTTGCTGCATGCATTACAAAACAAAAAATTTAAATTATATATTGCCATTATATTTTAAATGATATTAAAGGGATCTAGTAACTTTGTTGACATGTGCAAAAAGTGATGAATGGTTGATGTAATGTATATTGTTGTTATCTCATATGTCCACAGGGTATTGTGTGAAAAGTTCAAGTCAAATGGACATTGCATGGCCAAGTAATGAGCGAAAATGCAAAGTGATTTTCACTAACTCACTGCACTCACTTTGTACACGGTTTCAAAACTCTGGGGGAGTTTTTCTTATCTGAATACTTCGATCGTACATATCTTTGTAACGAAAGGGAAATTTGAAAAACCGAAACCTGTCCCATGATTTTAGTGTTAATACGAATACAACAAGGTATGAGGGAACCGCTAGATTATACATTTTATTTTGAGGATTTTGACAATGTTACTAAGTCCCTTTAAATGATTGCATAATCTTTTAAAGTGAAATTTAAATTTCACAATGTATCATGTATTTAGTCATCATGAGAGAATCAGCTACGTGCATGTATATACTTAGTTGCTTTGAACGCAACATAACATGAATGTTGACGTTTGTTATGGTATATTTAGGCTAGTGTGAAATTGCAAAATGTTTCGGCTAATTAAATTATTTGTTATATTTCAAATTATGTTGTGATGTTGAGTGAAGTGCCTTTATTCGACGCATATCTGTATCAGCATCAGGATAGGCATGAATACCCTTTGTTTATGAGTCCGAAGCACTTTATGTCGGTCTGTCTGAAGTTCATTGTCATTTTAAATGTTTGTTTATGCATTGACATGCTCAGAAATCGGAGCCTTGGGCGAGTTAATGTCTTGGTCGCTCAAGCGCTAATTTTGTGGTCGCTATACACAGGTTTCTATGTGCGTCGGGACCCAAATGAGGTAGTCGCATTATGCAGGTCGCCTAATACATGTTTATTTCAGGGGGACCAGAGAGCGGTCGTTATGAGCAGGTGGTCGCAATAGCAGGTTTGATTGTAGTTGTTGATGACATCTCTATCTAATCATTATTTTAACAAAACATCACATGCACAATTTGGTATGAAAATGGTTGAAACCAGTGAGTTTTTTAGAGATTTACTTCTTTGAAGAAACAAATTAAAGAGTTTTTTAGATTGTTGTTGATGATATCTCTATCTAATCATTATTTTAACAAAACATCACATGCAAAAATTTTTTGGGTTAAAAACAGTGAGTATTTAGAGAGCGCCATTTTGAGTTGTAACGGGTTTTTTTTTTGTTGTTTTATTGATAACAGGGTTTTTACTTAGTCGTTTGTAATTGCGTATACCTTTCGAGAATGGTGGAATTCTAACGATTAGTTTGTACTACAATGGTGCAGGTTTTTGTTACTAAAATTCTGCTTCAAAGTATAAAAAAAGAGGATTTGAACTTGAAATTTAAATAAATTTCACATTGTTAAATGGCGCATTTTGCTTAAGTAGTGCCAATTTTACAGCATTGAAAAGGGCACTAATTATCTTTAGAAATATAAGAATCTTATTCTGGTCAGTCAGAAGTCAAACAAATATCACTGACAAGATTGCAAACATTATAAAATGTAATTTGTAGGGGATGTATAACTTGTAAATCTTTTCCCCCAGAACTTTGCAGAAGCTCTTATCAGCTGATGACGTGGCGAATCCGATCCACATCACAATGGCTGCCAAATTATTGTTTGCATTTGTCCTGACTATCGGACTCATGTCGGCAGGTGAGATTGAATATAGTCTGGGTCTTCGCTCTTTTCAGTTTGTATTTACCCTTTACCGCGAAAAGTGAGTGACTTCGTAAAGCAAAAAGACGGTGCGCGTCTTAAAGACAAAACAAATATGCCAGGTGGGGAACATAATGCTATATACTCTATTGCGATATCCTCGTGTGAACGTGGGCTAACATAAAGTTTTCATCGGCCGTACTGATCAGAGCCGTCTATATACGGCTCTCGTACTGATGTAAATCGCGCCATCTTTCAGCTTTGCACAAACAATCTCGTTGTGGGGGATATCTATTTTTATATCAATAGGAAATCGCGATATAAAGGTTAAAGGGATAGTTTAAATTTGGTATAGAGGGCGCTTCAAGAAAATATTTGTATGTGAGGTATTGAAAAACTGAGTGTAAAATTCAAAAGAGCACAAAACGATGACAGAATAAAGTTCATTTTATCAAAATCGGTTCAGAAACAGCTAAAATATTCATAAATATATCTGATTGAAATACATTTTGAGGACTGACTTTTGATCAATAAATAAATTTTGTTTTTAATTGCAACACATTTGTGACAATCTAGCACAATGGTTTTTAAATGTTTTTTGATGATGTCTGTATTCAATAATTATTTTAACCAAACATCACATTACATTTGTTGATTATCTAAAATAGCAGAAACGTGAGATGTCTGGAGGACGCCCTCTTATATTTAAAACTACACAGCCCTGTAACGCAACCGCGTTTTTTCTTTCTTTACTAACATTCAAGCATCATTGAATATAAATATTAGTTTTTAATAATAATTGGCAAGTTTTAATTAATACAATTATTAAAACAGTATTATCCCTTTAAACCATTTCGAAAGAGTCCGGAACTAGAGTTGTTTACAACATGACCTATGGTCACAATCTTCACGTCATTTTCTCAGTGACAAGTTGTCCGTCAGGCGGATCCAGATATCGTGTCCAAATATTTTGGGAGCAATTCCGTTGCACGTCTGTTATTCTACTCCATACATTGCTAAACGTATTGATTTTAGACTTCAAATGCAAAATTATTATAAAACTGAAAGGAAGTGTGTTTGAGTGTACATGATACATAATTATACCAATGGTGTTGACGGTCTGCTAAAGCTCATTATTTTGGTTACCAGCACCAACTACAACCCTAGCACCGACTACAACACCTGCATCGACTACAACATCAGGACCGACTACAACACCTGCATCGACTACAACACTAACACCGACTACAACACCTGCATCGACTACAACATCAGGACCAACTACAACACCTGCATCGACTACAACACTAGCACCGACTACAACACTAGCATCGACTACAGCATCAGCATCAACTACAACACTAGCACCGACTACAACACCAGCACCGACTACAACACCAGCACCGACTACAACCCCAGCACCAACAACCACTGGTATGTATCATGGTAAATGATAGTAAGCTGCATAAGCTGCAGTAAGCTGTATATCCACAGTCATTGATGACGGGTGATATATTAAATAGTTGGATTAGGTCATTGTTTGCTAGAGATGAGCATTAATCATGTATCCAAATTCATTAAATATATTTTGATTGTACCATCAATAGTTTAACATTGCACTGGATAGATTAGGTTGTAATAATTTGTTAAGCCTGTGCACATAAATTGTTCTACTATTTGAACCAGTCTTTTTAAAATGTGATATATACATTAATAAACATGTATCATATCATTAGACCTCTCTTAGTAATTAAAAGTATCGTTATATTATACAAAAAAACGAAAATGAGTGCTTCACGTCACCCTGCGTATATGGAACGTGCGTGGACCAAGATAACTCCTACGTATGCAACTGTGCTCCTGGTTACACCGGTGTAAACTGCGGTGAAGACATTCTTCAATCTGCTTTATTTTCCTGCAATCGCATTCAGGGCTTCTTTGTTTCAGTTCCACCGGTGGAGATGATAGGCTGACCTTGCATGAAGTTTTCGTACCGTATTCAGGATATTTTACCATATGACAACCTTTACACATCTTTATTAATGCTTGTTTATGATTTTATGTGTTACAATAGATTCTGAAGCACCAAACATAACTGGCTGTCCCGAGAATATAAGTGTAAATGTAACTTCTGGAAACTCATCAATTGTCGAATGGACGCCACCCACTGCCACGGACAACTCTGAAATGGTTACTCTAACTTCGGACCATGACTCTGGAGACTTGTATATTATCGGGACAACGACAGTTACCTTCAACGCTTCGGATGCATCGGGAAACACTGCAATGTGTTCGTTCAGTATCATTGTAGTAGGTAAGTACAATGTGACGTTTTGAAACAAACACGACGGGTATGAGAACTAAACGTGATGTTGTCTCTGGGAGATCATAGTACTCCCGAAGATACGCTCATACCTAGTTTGTGTGTTTGTTTTGTATGACATATGTGCGCAATCTATAATGTCAAGTCTGAGTTAGTTAGCCAGATCAGAGCGGCATATGTTGGTTGATGAATCCCCTTAAAACCATCGGAGGAAACATCGTGGAGGGTGGTCACTTACCACATGCTGCACTGTCTGGTCTGGATTCCAGCAATCACATGCAGGGCTCTTTTTTTCATTCAGAACCACCGGTGGAGATGATAGGTTGACCTTGCATGAAGTTTTCGTACCGTATTTAGGATATCTTACCATATGACAACCTTTACACATATTTATTAATGCTTGTTTATGATTTTATGTGTTACAATAGATTCTGAAGCACCGAACATAACTGGCTGTCCCGAGAATATAAGTGTAAATGTAACTTCTGGAAACTCATCAATTGTCGCATGGACACCACCAACTGCCACGGACAACTCTAAAACGGTTACTCTAACTTCAGACCATGACTCCGGAGACTTGTATCTTATCGGGACAACGACAGTTACCGTCAACGCTTCGGATGCATCGGGAAACACTGCAATGTGTTCGTTCAGTGTCATTGTAGTAGGTAAGTACAATGTGACGTTTTGAAACAAACACGACGGGTATGAGAACTAAACGTGATGTTGTCTCTTGGAGATCATAGTACTCCCGAAGATACGCTCATACCTAGTTTGTGTGTTTGATTTGTATGACATATGTGCGCAATCTATAATGTCAAGTCTGAGTTAGTTAGCCAGATCAGAGCGGCATCTGTTGGTTGATGAATACCCTTAAAACCATCGGAGGAAACATCGTGGAGGGTGGTCACTTACCACATGCTGCACTGTCTGGTCTGGATTCCTGCAATCACATGCAGGCCTTTACTTTTTTCAGTTCCACCGGTGGAGATGATAGGCTGACCTTGCATGAAGTGTTCGTACCGTTATTCAGGATATCTTACCATATGACAACCTTTACACATCTTTATTAATGCTTGTTTATGATTTTATGTGTTATAATAGATTCTGAAGCACCGAACATAACTGGCTGTCCCGAGAATATAAGTGTAAATGTAACTTCTGGAAACTCATCAATGGTCGAATGGACGCCACCCACTGCCACGGACAACTCTGAAATGGTTACTCTAACTTCAGACCATGACTCCGGAGACTTGTATCTTATCGGGACAACGACAGTTACCTTCAACGCTTCGGATGCATCGGGAAACACTGCAATGTGTTCGTTCAGTATCATTGTAGTAGGTAAGTACAATGTGACGTTTTGAAACAAACACGACGGGTATGAGAACTAAACGTGATGTTGTCTCTGGGAGATCATAGTACTCCCGAAGATACGCTCATACCTAGTTTGTGTGTTTGTTTTGTATGACATATGTGCGCAATCTATAATGCCAAGTCTGAGTTAGTTAGCCAGATCAGAGCGGCATATGTTGGTTGATAAATCCCCTTAAAACCATCGGAGGAAACATCGTGGAGGGTGGTCACTTACTACATGCTGCACTGTCTGGTCTGGGTTCCAGCAATCACATGCAGGGCTCTTTTTTCATTCAGATCCACCGGTGGAGATGATAGGTTGACCTTGCATGAAGTTTTCGTACCGTATTCAGGATATCTTACCATATGACAACCTTTAAACATATTTATTAATGCTTGTTTATGATTTTATGTGTTACAATAGATTCTGAAGCACCGAACATAACTGGCTGTCCCGAGAATATAAGTGTAAATGTAACTTCTGGAAACTCATCAATGGTCGAATGGACGCCACCCACTGCCACGGACAACTCTGAAATGGTTACTCTAACTTCGGACCATGACTCCGGAGACTTGTATATTATCGGGACAACGACAGTTACCTTCAACGCTTCGGATGCATCGGGAAACACTGCAATGTGTTCGTTCAGTGTCATTGTAGTAGGTAAGTACAATTTGACGTTTTGAAACAAACACGGGTACTAGAACTAAACGTGATGTTCTCTCTGGGAGATCGTAGTACTCCCGAAGATACGCTCATACCTAGTTTGTGTGTTTGTTTTGTATGACATATGTGCGCAATCTATAATGTCAAGTCTGAGTTAGTTAGCCAGATCAGAGCGCAATATGTTGTTTGATGATTCCCCTTAAAACCATCGGAGGAAACATCGTGGATGGCGGTCATTTACCACATGCTGCATTGTCTGGTGTGGATTCCTGCAATCATATGCAGGGCTTTTTTCCCTTCAGTTCCACCGATGGAGATGATAGGCTGACCTTGCATGAAGTGTTCGTACTCTAACTTCGGGACAACGACAGTTACCTTCACCGCTTCGGATGCATCGGGAAACACTGCAACGTGTTCGTTCAGTGTCATGGTAGTAGGTAAGTACAATGTGACGTTTTGAAACAAACAAGTGTACTAGAACTAAACGTGATGTTGTCTCTGCTTTATTTTCCTGCAATCGCATTCAGGGCTTCTTTGTTTCAGTTCCACCGATGGAGATGATCGGCTGACCTTGCATGAAGTGTTCGTACCATATTCAGGATATCTTACCATACCGTAGAAACCCGCTGTGAAGCACCTATCGATCTCTTGCTGTCGTCTTGTTTTTAAAGTGCGCTCCCAAACTACGAAAGGAAGACAGTATTTAAGAATGCAAATGATGGACATGAATAAATGAATATTCATGAGAGTAATAATGAAGGTCTCATGAAAACACCGCCTAAAAATAGACAAACAATGTGTTGTTATTTGTATGTGACCACGGGCGTAGAGCTGTCATTGATGCCCATTCAACAGGGGGGATGATCTATTAATTCACCCCCCCCCCCTGATGAATAGGTATTACATAAGTATATACGCCAATGTATGTGACTGTCTTTGATATGGGGAATGTACAGGGGATCCTACCCCCACGAAGCTCCTGTCCCCGTTGTTAGTGAAAATTCAAACAGATGAATCAACTCACAGGAACGAACATGAGAGGACAATTTGTAATGATATAAGGATATCTTAAATGCCGATAATCACAGTATAGCGTTCAGTGTAGGCCTACACGTATGTACTATCCACGTTCTTGCCCCCCCCCCCCCCCCCCCTTCCCCGTTTGTCAGGTAAACGATTACAACCGTACACCTTTCTGGGTTACATTAATTCAGCCACTTATGTGCATATTTATCTGTGTGTTTACTGTTTTAATACAATGGTTTCATGTTGTTTGGTTTAAAAACGATGAGGGTGTTTGTATCGGTAATTTTAACTGTTGTGTGTTCGACACAAATTCGTATTGTTCCATGTAGACCTTAAATCCAACGTTGCCACTGACAACCTACCCCTTCAGTAACAATACAGTATCCGCCATGCACATTGTAAGATCATTCACCTTCTGAACAAAAGCTATGTCTGCATACATCAGAGTGTTTGGCAGCAGGTAATGCTTGTCTGACCTTTCATATAAAACATGTTTGATGAAGCAAAGCACGATAGCATGTGTTCTTTCATACTTATCAAATACATTTATCACCTTATTGTTTGCTACGTGTCGTGTCGGTAGAATGCCTGTGGCCATATTCATAAAACCCCGATAAGCTAGTTGGTTGATCAAATTACGATTTCGATGTCCGCTAGGCTTAACTGGTAAATTAACAGGCTAAATTCGCTATCGTAGTCAAGGTCTGGCCTAGCATGACAACCCATCTGTCTAAATTCCACAAGCATTTGGTATTCCACGACATTGTTAGTCGAAATGCGAACAATTACAACAATAGATCTGCGGTGCCGACTAAATGCATTGAAATCTATTTATGCGGGACGTTCTGAATAGAGCTTTGTTGGACTTACAACAAAGGCGTGAAGTTGAATGACGACCTAACACCCACCTAATTTTTTCTTATTCACCAAAGCCAGATAGGACAAATTTTAGCGACACTGGACCAAAAATTTAGAGGTACTCTGATGTACCTCTAAATTGCTAGCAAGTAACAATCTGCCCGGTTTGTGTGTGTATATATGCGTTTGGCGCGATCGTGAACATGGCAAGGAGAATGTTCGAATAAGGGATATTAGAGATTTTTTTATGATAGCGTGATGTTAGTTCAAAATAGTTCCCCAAGTAACATACTTTTCCGTGTTTATCCTAGCATCCTTGTACTTCAGCAATAACATCTTTTATCAGCTTAAATTACATGTTTTTATCTGGAGAGTAATTTGCCTTTATTTGTCCTTTTTGTGACATATTAGCTTACTTTTGCAGTTCAGATTGATTTTATGTGATTTCAATTCTGTTTTGATGAATCTATCTATATAATACTATTTAATGCAATTTCGTTTCTGTTTTCACTGCAATTGAATAGTTTCCCTTGTCATGCTATCATATTATAAGCATTATAAGCGTGGCGGAGCTTGATCGTAATGAGGAGGGAGATGTATTTGGTTTTACTTCATTGGGGTGGCTATGAAAACATGTGCTTACGCGTGATCCCTCCCCCCCCCCCCCCCCCCCGGCCCCGAAAAAAAAAAACATCATTCCTACTCACGCTCATATCTACAGTATCACCCTTACATTTAGGAATTATAGAAAGCTTTTTGTTTTGGACACAAGTTACCGCCCTCCCCCACCCCGTTTACCCCAGATAAGACAATTATGTTCTACTACCCCCCTTACTGTATCACGTTGTAGAACACATAACAAACTCAATAAGACGCTTTTATGATTGGAACAATAAGGAACAATTCGTTCATTCACACGTTCGAGTAAACTGCGCTTTTATGCGATGTCAAACAAACTTGCAACAGATGGAATGTTACCATGACAGCCACGATGAATAAATTAGATCATCCGAGTTGTTAGCTTGTTATCGGTATGGTTAGCAGTGCTTCTTGAATTACGATTTAGCAACCCGCTACGAAGATTTTAAATGGCTATTGTATTACAGGGCTTAGACGCTCGTTGATTGGTCGATATGGTAAGGGCATAGACAGCGTGCAAAATCTACACACATTACTAATGACATATCCATGCACGTGTGTGTTGTGCACTGGTTTGTGAAAACAAAGGTGATCACCCAAGCGAGTTGTGTGAGTTCCCCGCTAGTTATCGTCCAAACTGGCATTTTGGCAAGGAGATAAGGCCTAGCTGACAGATAGGCTATCGTATTCCGCCCAGGTATTGAAGTGGTTAATCCTTAGTACCCATATAGAATATGTTAAACTTGTCCAGAATCTGACAATATCTACAACGTTTATGTTTTTTTCCTGGAAGTTGGACATGTCACATGAATATATGTATATTGTATTATATGTTTGTTGATTCTTATTTTCATTTGTTTTAGATTTGTATGCCTATTTGTTTCGGGGGGAGGTGGGCTGTGGTATCCCGACCGAATGTTTTTAATCGTGTGTTTAATCTACAAGAACAATCCCAGCACCACAACCATCAACATGAAACGTGAAAAATTCCTGACTTACAATCAATTGTAACTTACGATCGATTGTATCTCTTTCGGATACGGGGCCATGGTGTATAACCGATCACCAATAATATTGAGTCCTGGGGGTGTTTCACTAAAATCGATTTTGGGATCGATTTTTAGTATGTAAAAAGATGATGAAATTGATTTAATGTTTAGTGAAACTGTTAAACCATTTCACATCTGTAGAATTTCACAGTCCTGGAAGAACCGGGAGTGTTTTACTAAGCATCGAAATCGATATAAGCATTTATTCCATTTTCCATTGGTCATTCTTGCATGAAGTGTTCATACCGTATAGTTCAGAGTCTATCATTAATTTCAGGGGAGGATGAAACATGCTGGTTACAATGTCTTGGATAGGGAGATCTTATTCCGCCCAGGTATTGAAGTGGTTAATCCTTAGAACCCATAGAGAATATGTTAAACTTGTCCAGGATTTGACAATATCTACAACGTTTATGTTTTTTCCGGGAAGGTGGACATGTCACATGAATAAAAAAATCCAAACTGTTAATAATGTAAATGGGTCTACGGGTAAAATGTATTTGATATTGATTGATTGATTGTTTTGTTTAAATGTATCTGTTTACTCGTTTATGTATGTATTGTATATTAATGCATTATCCTTTTCTTTTCTTTTTTTTTTCTTTTTTTTTTTTTTTTTTTTGGGGGGGGGGGGGGGGGGCAGTGGAATCTTAACCGAATATCATTAATCGTGTTTTTAATCTACAAAAAACGAAACGGGCACGACGGCCACCACCAATAACAATAAAAACAACCATCAAAAGCAACAACATTATAATAAAAATACATCAACAACAACAGCATCTTGTCTGCCATGCCGATATCTGTGTAATGCAGCCCTATGGATATGTCCATGAAGTTTTGGTGCTTATGATTGTATATCTTTGGATGTAATCGTTACTCATCTCTATTGACGAATCGCTTGTTCATAATTTACCCCTAAATGATTGTTGTCCTTTCTTTTACCCTAGATTCTCAAGCACCGACCATAACTGACTGTCCCATGAATATAACTGGGAATTCCAGTTCTGGGAACACAGTCAATATCACATGGACTCCGCCTACTGCCACCGACAACACTGGGATGGTTAGTCTAACTTCAGACTATAATCCTGGAGACTCGTTTGCCATCGGGACAACAGTAGTGAACTATACCGCTACAGATGCATCGGGAAACACTGTCACGTGTTCGTTCTATGTCACGGTACTAGCAGGTATGTGCAAAGTGACGTTTTCAACCAATACCTGTACTTAAACTAAGGTTATGTTTTTCCTTGTAGATCACGGCATTCCTGAAGCTACACTCATACCTCTTTCTTTCGTGTCATATGACATTAATGCGCAATCTTTAATGTCAAGTCTAAATTAGCGAGCCAGATGTAAATGTCTCACATAAACAAATCAAAAGTAATTATGATTATTTAGGGGCCTACAGGTAAATTGTATTTGATATTGATTAATTGATTTGATTTTTAAAATGTATTTGTTGATTCTTATTTTAATTTGTTTTAGATTTGTATGCCTATTTGTATCGGGGGGAGGTGGGCTGTGGTATCCTGACCGAATGTTTTTAATCGTGTGTTTAATCTCCAAGAACAATCCCAGCACCACAACCATCAACATGAAACGTGGAAAATTCCTGACTTACAATCAATTGTAACTTACGATCGATTGTATCTCTTTCGGATACGGGGCCATGGTGTATAACCGATCACCAATAATATTGAGTCCTGGGGGTGTTTCACTAAAATCGATTTTGGGATCGATTTTTAGTATGTAAAAAGATGATGAAATTGATTTAATGTTTAGTGAAACTGTTAAACCATTTCACATCTGTAGAATTTCACAGTCCTGGAATAACCGGGGAGTGTTTTACTAAGCATCGAAATCGATATAAGCATTTATTCCATTTTCCATTGGTCATTCTTGCATGAAGTGTTCATACCGTATAGTTCAGAGTCTATCATTAATTTCAGGGGAGGATGAAACATGCTGGTTACAATGTCTTGGATAGGGAGATCTTATTCCGCCCAGGTATTGAAGTGGTTAATCCTTAGAACCCATAGAGAATATTTTAAACTTGTCCAGGATTTGACAATATCTACAACGTTTATGTTTTTTCCGGGAAGGTGGACATGTCACATGAATAACAAAATCCAAACTGTTAATAATGTAAATGGGTCTACGGGTAAAATGTATTTGATATTGATTGATTGATTGTTTTGTTTAAATGTATCTGTTTACTCGTTTATGTATGTATTGTATATTAATGCATTATCCTTTTTTTTTTTTTTTTTTTTTTTTTTCTTTTTTTTTTGGGGGGGGGGGGGGCAGTGGAATCTTAACCGAATATCATTAATCGTGTTTTTAATCTACAAAAAAAGAAATGGGCACGACGGCCACCACCATTAACAATAAAAACAACCATCAAAAGCAACAACATTATAATAAAAATACATCAACAACAACAGCATCTTGTCTGCCATGCCGATATCTGTGTAATGCAGCCCTATGGCTATGTCAATGAAGTTTTGGTGCTTATGATTGTATTTCTTTGGATGTAATCGTTACTCATCTCTATTGACGTAATTTACCCCTAAATGATTTTTGTCCTTTCTTTTACCCTAGATTCTCAAGCACCGACCATAACTGATTGTCCCATGAATATAACTGGGAATTCCAGTTCTGGGAACACAGTCAATATCACATGGACTCCGCCTACTGCCACCGACAACACTGGGATGGTTAGTCTAATTTCAGACTATAATCCTGGAGACTCGTTTGCCATCGGGACAACAGTAGTGAACTATACCGCTACAGATGCATCGGGTAACACTGTCACGTGTTCGTTCTATGTCACGGTACTAGCAGGTATGTGCAAAGTGACGTTTTCAACCAATACCGGTACTTAAACTAAGGTTATGTTTTTCCTTGTAGATCACGGCATTCCCGAAGCTACACTCATACCTCTTTATTTCATGTCATATAACATTAATGCGCAATCTTTAATGTCAAGTCTAAATTAGCGAGCCAGATGTAAATGTCTCTTTTTTTTCTTATTTTCATTTGTTTTAGATTTGTATGCCTATTTGTATCGGGGGGAGGTGGGCTGTGGTATCCTGACCGAATGTTTTTAACCGTGTGTTTAATATACAAGAACAATCCCAGCACCACAACCATCAACATGAAACGCGGAAAATTCCTGACTTACAATCAATTGTAACTTACGATCGATTATATCTCTTTCGGATACGGGGCCATGGTGTATAACCGATCACCAATAATATTGAGTCCTGGGGGTGTTTCACTAAAATCGATTTTGGGATCGATTTTTAGTATGTAAAAAGATGATGAAATTCATTTAATGTTTAGTGAAACTGTTAAACCATTTCACATCTGTAGAATTTCACAGTCCTGGAAGAACCGGGAGTGTTTTACTAAGCATCGTTATCGATATAAGCATGTATTCCATTTTCCATTGGCCATTCTTGCATGAAGTGTTTCATACCGTATAGTTCAGAGTCTATCACTAATTTCAGGGGAGGATGAAACATGCTGGTTACAATGTCTTGGATAGGGAGATCTTATTCCGCCTAGGTATTGAAGTGGTAAATCCTTAGTACCCATAGAGAATATGTTAAACTTGTCCAGGATTTGACAATATCTACAAAGTTCATGTTTTTTTCCTGGAAGATGGACATGTCACATGAATAAAAAAATCCAAACTGTTAATAATGTAAATGGGTCTACGGGTAAAATGTATTTGATATTGATTGATTGATTGTTTTGTTTAAATGTATCTGTTTACTCGTTTATGTATGTATTGTATATTTATGCATTATCCTTTTCTTTTCTTTTTTTTTTTGGAGGGGGGGGGGGGGCAGTGGAATCTTAACCGAATGTTATTAATCGTGTTTTTAATCTACAAAAAACGAAACGGGCACGACGGCCACCACCAAGAACAACAAAAACAACCATCAAAAGCAACAACATTATAATAAAAATACATCAACAACAACAGCATCTTGTCTGCCATGCCGATATCTGTGTAATGCAGCCCTATGGCTATGTCAATGAAGTTTTGGTGCTTATGATTGTATTTCTTTGGATGTAATCGTTACTCATCTCTATTGACGTAATTTACCCCTAAATGATTTTTGTCCTTTCTTTTACCCTAGATTCTCAAGCACCGACCATAACTGATTGTCCCATGAATATAACTGGGAATTCCAGTTCTGGGAACACAGTCAATATTACATGGACTCCGCCTACTGCCACCGACAACACTGGGATGGTTAGTCTAATTTCAGACTATAATCCTGGAGACTCGTTTGCCATCGGGACAACAGTAGTGAACTATACCGCTACAGATGCATCGGGAAACACTGTCACGTGTTCGTTCTATGTCACGGTACTAGCAGGTATGTGCAAAGTGACGTTTTCAACCAATACCGGTACTTAAACTAAGGTTATGTTTTTCCTTGTAGATCACGGCATTCCCGAAGCTACACTCATACCTCTTTATTTCATGTCATATAACATTAATGCGCAATCTTTAATGTCAAGTCTAAATTAGCGAGCCAGATGTAAATGTCTCTTTTTTTTCTTATTTTCATTTGTTTTAGATTTGTATGCCTATTTGTATCGGGGGGAGGTGGGCTGTGGTATCCTGACCGAATGTTTTTAACCGTGTGTTTAATATACAAGAACAATCCCAGCACCACAACCATCAAAATGAAACGCGGAAAATTCCTGACTTACAATCAATTGTAACTTACGATCGATTATATCTCTTTCGGATACGGGGCCATGGTGTATAACCGATCACCAATAATATTGAGTCCTGGGGGTGTTTCACTAAAATCGATTTTGGGATCGATTTTTAGTATGTAAAAAGATGATGAAATTCATTTAATGTTTAGTAAAACTGTTAAACCATTTCACATCTGTAGAATTTCACAGTCCTGGAAGAACCGGGAGTGTTTTACTAAGCATCGTAATCGATATAAGCATGTATTCCATTTTCCATTGGCCATTCTTGCATGAAGTGTTTCATACCGTATAGTTCAGAGTCTATCACTAATTTCAGGGGAGGATGAAACATGCTGGTTACAATGTCTTGGATAGGGAGATCTTATTCCGCCTAGGTATTGAAGTGGTAAATCCTTAGTACCCATAGAGAATATGTTAAACTTGTCCAGGATTTGACAATATCTACAAAGTTCATGTTTTTTTCCTGGAAGATGGACATGTCACATGAATAAAAAAATCCAAACTGTTAATAATGTAAATGGGTCTACGGGTAAAATGTATTTGATATTGATTGATTGATTGTTTTGTTTAAATGTATCTGTTTACTCGTTTATGTATGTATTGTATATTTATGCATTATCCTTTTCTTTTTTCTTTTTTTTTTGGGGGGAGGGGGCAGTGGAATCTTAACCGAATGTTATTAATCGTGTTTTTAATCTACAAAAAACGAAACGGGCACGACGGCCACCACCAAGAACAACAAAAACAACCATCAAAAGCAACAACATTATAATAAAAATACATCAACAACAACAGCATCTTGTCTGCCATGCCGATATCTGTGTAATGCAGCCCTATGGCTATGTCAATGAAGTTTTGGTGCTTATGATTGTATTTCTTTGGATGTAATCGTTACTCATCTCTATTGACGTAATTTACCCCTAAATGATTTTTGTCCTTTCTTTTACCCTAGATTCTCAAGCACCGACCATAACTGACTGTCCCATGAATATAACTGGGAATTCCAGTTCTGGGAACACAGTCAATATCACATGGACTCCGCCTACTGCCACCGACAACACTGGGATGGTTAGTCTAACTTCAGACTATAATCCTGGAGACTCGTTTGCCATCGGGACAACAGTAGTGAACTATACCGCTACAGATGCATCGGGAAACACTGTCACGTGTTCGTTCTATGTCACGGTACTAGCAGGTATGTGCAAAGTGACGTTTTCAACCAATACCTGTACTTAAACTAAGGTTATGTTTTTCCTTGTAGATCACGGCATTCCCGAAGCTACACTCATACCTCTTTCTTTCGTGTCATATAACATTAATGCGCAATCTTTAATGTCAAGTCTAAATTAGCGAGCCAGATGTAAATGTCTCACATAAACAAATCAAAAGTAATTATGATTATTTAGGGGCCTACAGGTAAATTGTATTTGATATTGATTAATTGATTTGATTTTTAAAATGTATTTGTTGATTCTTTATTTTCATTTGTTTTAGATTTGTATGCCTATTTGTATCGGGGGGAGGTGGGCTGTGGTATCCTGACCGAATGTTTTTAATCGTGTGTTTAATCTCCAAGAACAATCCCAGCACCACAACCATCAACATGAAACGTGGACAATTCCTGACTTACAATCAATTGTAACTTACGATCGATTGTATCTCTTTCGGATACGGGGCCATGGTGTATAACCGATCACCAATAATATTGAGTCCTGGGGGTGTTTCACTAAAATCAATTTTGGGATCGATTTTTAGTATGTAAAAAGATGATGAAATTGATTTAATGTTTAGTGAAACTGTTAAACCATTTCACATCTGTAGAATTTCACAGTCCTGGAATAACCGGGGAGTGTTTTACTAAGCATCGAAATCGATATAAGCATTTATTCCATTTTCCATTGGTCATTCTTGCATGAAGTGTTCATACCGTATAGTTCAGAGTCTATCATTAATTTCAGGGGAGGATGAAACATGCTGGTTACAATGTCTTGGATAGGGAGATCTTATTCCGCCCAGGTATTGAAGTGGTTAATCCTTAGAACCCATAGAGAATATGTTAAACTTGTCCAGGATTTGACAATATCTACAACGTTTATGTTTTTTTCCGAGAAGGTGGACATGTCACATGAATAACAAAATCCAAACTGTTAATAATGTAAATGGGTCTACGGGTAAAATGTATTTGATATTGATTGATTGATTGTTTTGTTTAAATGTATCTGTTTACTCGTTTATGTATGTATTGTATATTAATGCATTATCCTTTTTCTTTTTTTTTCTTTTTTTTTTTTCTTTTTTTTTTTGGGGGGGGGGGGCAGTGGAATCTTAACCGAATGTCATTAATCGTGTTTTTAATCTACAAAAAACGAAACGGGCACGACGGCCACCACCATTAACAATAAAAACAACCATCAAAAGCAACAACATTATAATAAAAATACATCAACAACAACAGCATCTTGTCTGCCATGCCGATATCTGTGTAATGCAGCCCTATGGCTATGTCCATGAAGTTTTGGTGCTTATGATTGTATATCTTTGGATGTAATCGTTACTCATCTCTATTGACGAATCGCTTGTTCATAATTTACCCCTAAATGATTTTTGTCCTTTCTTTTACCCTAGATTCTCAAGCACCGACCATAACTGACTGTCCCATGAATATAACTGGGAATTCCAGTTCTGGGAACACAGTCAATATCACATGGACTCCGCCTACTGCCACCGACAACACTGGGATGGTTAGTCTAACTTCAGACTATAATCCTGGAGACTCGTTTGCCATCGGGACAACAGTAGTGAACTATACCGCTACAGATGCATCGGGAAACACTGTCACGTGTTCGTTCTATGTCACGGTACTAGCAGGTATGTGCAAAGTGACGTTTTCAACCAATACCGGTACTTAAACTAGGGTTATGTTTTTCCTTGTAGATCACGGCATTCCCGAAGCTACACTCATACCTCTTTCTTTTGTGTCATATAACATTAATAATGCGCAATCTTTAATGTCAAGTCTAAATTAGCGAGCCAGATGTAAATGTCTCACATAAACAAATCAAAAGTAATTATGATTATTTAGGGGCCTACAGGTAAATTGTATTTGATATTGATTAATTGATTTGATTTTTAAAATGTATTTGTTGATTCTTATTTTAATTTGTTTTAGATTTGTATGCCTATTTGTATCAGGGGGAGGTGGGCTGTGGTATCCTGACCGAATGTTTTTAATCGTGTGTTTAATCTACAAGAACAATCCCAGCACCACAACCATCAACATGAAACGCGGACAATTCCTGACTTACAATCAATTGTAACTTACGATCGATTGTATCTCTTTCGGATACGGGGCCATGGTGTATAACCGATCACCAATAATATTGAGTCCTGGGGGTGTTTCACTAAAATCGATTTTGGGATCGATTTTTAGTATGTAAAAAGATGATGAAATTGATTTAATGTTTAGTGAAACTGTTAAACCATTTCAAATCTGTAGAATTTCACAGTCCTGGAAGAACCGAGGAGTGTTTTACTAAGCATCGAAATCGATATATGCATTTATTCCATTTTCCATTGGTCATTCTTGCATGAAGTGTTCATACCGTATAGTTCAGAGTCTATCATTAATTTCAGGGGAGGATGAAACATGCTGGTTACAATGTCTTGGATAGGGAGATCTTATTCCGCCCAGGTATTGAAGTGGTTAATCCTTAGAACCCATAGAGAAGATGTTAAACTTGTCCAGGATTTGACAATATCTACAACGTTTATGTTTTTTTCCTGGAAGATGGACATGTCACATGAATAAAAAAATCCACACTGTTAATAATGTAAATGGGTCTACGGGTAAAATGTATTTGATATCGATTGATTGATTGTTTTGTTTAAATGTATCTGTTTACTCGTTTATGTATGTATTGTATATTTATGCATTATCATTTTATTTTCTTTCTTTTTTTTTTTTAGGGGGGGGGGGGGCAGTGGAATCTTAACCGAATGTCATTAATCGTGTTTTTAATCTACAAAAAACGAAACGGGCACGACGGCCACCACCAAGAACAACAAAAACAACCATCAAAAGCAACAACATTATAATAAAAATACATCAACAACAACAGCATTTTGTCTGCCATGCCGATATCTGTGTAATGCAGCCCTATGGCTATGTCCATGAAGTTTTGGTGCTGATGATTGTATATCTTTGGATGTAATCGTTACTCATCTCTATTGACGAATCGCTTGTTCATAATTTACCCCTGAATGATTTTTGTCCTTTCTTTTACCCTAGATTCTCAAGCACCGACCATAACTGACTGTCCCATGAATATAACTGGGAATTCCAGTTCTGGGAACACAGTCAATATCACATGGACTCCGCCTACTGCCACCGACAACACTGGGATGGTTAGTCTAACTTCAGACTATAATCCTGGAGACTCGTTTGCCATCGGGACAACAGTAGTGAACTATACCGCTACAGATGCATCGGGAAACACTGTCACGTGTTCGTTCTATGTCACGGTACTAGCAGGTATGTGCAAAGTGACGTTTTCAACCAATACCGGTACTTAAACTAAGGTTATGTTTTTCCTTGTAGATCACGGCATTCCCGAAGCTACACTCATACCTCTTTCTTTTGTGTCATATAACATTAATAATGCGCAATCTTTAATGTCAAGTCTAAATTAGCGAGCCAGATGTAAATGTCTCACATAAACAAATCAAAAGTAATTATGATTATTTAGGGGCCTACTGGTAAATTGTATTTGATATTGATTAATTGATTTGATTTTTAAAATGTATTTGTTGATTCTTATTTTCATTTGTTTTAGATGTGTATGCCTATTTGTATCGGGGGGAGGTGGGCTGTGGTATCCTGACCGAATGTTTTTAATCGTGTGTTTAATCTCCAAGAACAATCCCAGCACCACAACCATCAACATGAAACGTGGAAAATTCCTGACTTACAATCAATTGTAACTTACGATCGATTGTATCTCTTTCGGATACGGGGCCATGGTGTATAACCGATCACCAATAATATTGAGTCCTGGGGGTGTTTCACTAAAATCAATTTTGGGATCGATTTTTAGTATGTAAAAAGATGATGAAATTGATTTAATGTTTAGTGAAACTGTTAAACCATTTCACATCTGTAGAATTTCACAGTCCTGGAATAACCGGGGAGTGTTTTACTAAGCATCGAAATCGATATAAGCATTTATTCCATTTTCCATTGGTCATTCTTGAATCTTGCATGAAGTGTTCATACCGTATAGTTCAGGGTCTATCATTAATTTCAGGGGAGGATGAAACATGCTGGTTACAATGTCTTGGATAGGGAGATCTTATTCCGCCCAGGTATTGAAGTGGTTAATCCTTAGAACCCATAGAGAATATGTTAAACTTGTCCAGGATTTGAAAATATCTACAACGTTTATGTTTTTTTCCGGGAAGGTGGACATGTCACATGAATAACAAAATCCAAACTGTTAATAATGTAAATGGGTCTACGGGTAAAATGTATTTGATATTGATTGATTGATTGTTTTGTTTAAATGTATCTTTGTACTCGTTTATGTATGTATTGTATATTAATGCATTATCCTTTTTCTTTTTTTTTTTTTTCTTTTTTTTTTTTTGGGGGGGGGGGGGGCAGTGGAATCTTAACCGAATGTCATTAATCGTGTTTTTAATCTACAAAAAACGAAACGGGCACGACGGCCACCACCATTAACAATAAAAAAAAAACAACCATCAAAAGCAACAACATTATAATAAAAATACATCAACAACAACAGCATCTTGTCTGCCATGCCGATATCTGTGTAATGCAGCCCTATGGCTATGTCCATGAAGTTTTGGTGCTTATGATTGTATATCTTTGGATGTAATCGTTACTCATCTCTATTGACGAATCGCTTGTTCATAATTTACCCCTAAATGATTTTTGTCCTTTCTTTTACCCTAGATTCTCAAGCACCGACCATAACTGACTGTCCCATGAATATAACTGGGAATTCCAGTTCTGGGAACACAGTCAATATCACATGGACTCCGCCTACTGCCACCGACAACACTGGGATGGTTAGTCTAACTTCAGACTATAATCCTGGAGACTCGTTTGCCATCGGGACAACAGTAGTGAACTATACCGCTACAGATGCATCGGGAAACACTGTCACGTGTTCGTTCTATGTCACGGTACTAGCAGGTATGTGCAAAGTGACGTTTTCAACCAATACCGGTACTTAAACTAAGGTTATGTTTTTCCTTGTAGATCACGGCATTCCCGAAGCTACACTCATACCTCTTTCTTTTGTGTCATATAACATTAATAATGCGCAATCTTTAATGTCAAGTCTAAATTAGCGAGCCAGATGTAAATGTCTCACATAAACAAATCAAAAGTAATTATGATTATTTAGGGGCCTACAGGTAAATTGTATTTGATATTGATTAATTGATTTGATTTTTAAAATGTATTTGTTGATTCTTATTTTCATTTGTTTTAGATTTGTATGCCTATTTGTATCGGGGGGAGGTGGGCTGTGGTATCCTGACCGAATGTTTTTAATCGTGTGTTTAATCTCCAAGAACAATCCCAGCACCACAACCATCAACATGAAACGTGGAAAATTCCTGACTTACAATCAATTGTAACTTACGATCGATTGTATCTCTTTCGGATACGGGGCCATGGTGTATAACCGATCACCAATAATATTGAGTCCTGGGGGTGTTTCACTAAAATCAATTTTGGGATCGATTTTTAGTATGTAAAAAGATGATGAAATTGATTTAATGTTTAGTGAAACTGTTAAACCATTTCACATCTGTAGAATTTCACAGTCCTGGAATAACCGGGGAGTGTTTTACTAAGCATCGAAATCGATATAAGCATTTATTCCATTTTCCATTGGTCATTCTTGCATGAAGTGTTCATACCGTATAGTTCAGAGTCTATCATTAATTTCAGGGGAGGATGAAACATGCTGGTTACAATGTCTTGGATAGGGAGATCTTATTCCGCCCAGGTATTGAAGTGGTTAATCCTTAGAACCCATAGAGAATATGTTAAACTTGTCCAGGATTTGAAAATATCTACAACGTTTATGTTTTTTTTCCGGGAAGGTGGACATGTCACATGAATAACAAAATCCAAACTGTTAATAATGTAAATGGGTCTACGGGTAAAATGTATTTGATATTGATTGATTGATTGTTTTGTTTAAATGTATCTTTGTACTCGTTTATGTATGTATTGTATATTAATGCATTATCCTTTTTCTTTTTTTTTTTTTTTTTTTTTTTTTTGGGGGGGGGGGGGGGGCAGTGGAATCTTAACCGAATGTCATTAATCGTGTTTTTAATCTACAAAAAACGAAACGGGCACGACGGCCACCACCATTAACAATAAAAAAAAAACAACCATCAAAAGCAACAACATTATAATAAAAATACATCAACAACAACAGCATCTTGTCTGCCATGCCGATATCTGTGTAATGCAGCCCTATGGCTATGTCCATGAAGTTTTGGTGCTTATGATTGTATATCTTTGGATGTAATCGTTACTCATCTCTATTGACGAATCGCTTGTTCATAATTTACCCCTAAATGATTTTTGTCCTTTCTTTTACCCTAGATTCTCAAGCACCGACCATAACTGACTGTCCCATGAATATAACTGGGAATTCCAGTTCTGGGAACACAGTCAATATCACATGGACTCCGCCTACTGCCACCGACAACACTGGGATGGTTAGTCTAACTTCAGACTATAATCCTGGAGACTCGTTTGCCATCGGGACAACAGTAGTGAACTATACCGCTACAGATGCATCGGGAAACACTGTCACGTGTTCGTTCTATGTCACGGTACTAGCAGGTATGTGCAAAGTGACGTTTTCAACCAATACCGGTACTTAAACTAAGGTTATGTTTTTCCTTGTAGATCACGGCATTCCCGAAGCTACACTCATACCTCTTTCTTTTGTGTCATATAACATTAATAATGCGCAATCTTTAATGTCAAGTCTAAATTAGCGAGCCAGATGTAAATGTCTCACATAAACAAATGAAAAGTAATTATGATTATTTAGGGGCCTACAGGTAAATTGTATTTGATATTGATTAATTGATTTGATTTTTAAACTGTATTTGTTGATTCTTATTTTCATTTGTTTTAGATTTGTATGCCTATTTGTATCGGGGGGAGGTGGGCTGTGGTATCCTGACCGAATGTTTTTAATCGTGTGTTTAATCTCCAAGAACAATCCCAGCACCACAACCATCAACATGAAACGTGGAAAATTCCTGACTTACAATCAATTGTAACTTACGATCGATTGTATCTCTTTCGGATACGGGGCCATGGTGTATAACCGATCACCAATAATATTGAGTCCTGGGGGTGTTTCACTAAAATCAATTTTGGGATCGATTTTTAGTATGTAAAAAGATGATGAAATTGATTTAATGTTTAGTGAAACTGTTAAACCATTTCACATCTGTAGAATTTCACAGTCCTGGAATAACCGGGGAGTGTTTTACTAAGCATCGAAATCGATATAAGCATTTATTCCATTTTCCATTGGTCATTCTTGCATGAAGTGTTCATACCGTATAGTTCAGAGTCTATCATTAATTTCAGGGGAGGATGAAACATGCTGGTTACAATGTCTTGGATAGGGAGATCTTATTCCGCCCAGGTATTGAAGTGGTTAATCCTTAGAACCCATAGAGAATATGTTAAACTTGTCCAGGATTTGAAAATATCTACAACGTTTATGTTTTTTTCCGGGAAGGTGGACATGTCACATGAATAACAAAATCCAAACTGTTAATAATGTAAATGGGTCTACGGGTAAAATGTATTTGATATTGATTGATTGATTGTTTTGTTTAAATGTATCTTTTTACTCGTTTATGTATGTATTGTATATTAATGCATTATCCTTTTTCTTTTTTTTTTTTTTTTTTTTTTTGGGGGGGGGGGGGGGGCAGTGGAATCTTAACCGAATGTCATTAATCGTGTTTTTAATCTACAAAAAACGAAACGGGCACGACGGCCACCACCATTAACAATAAAAAAAAAAAAAACATCAAAAGCAACAACATTATAATAAAAATACATCAACAACAACAGCATCTTGTCTGCCATGCCGATATCTGTGTAATGCAGCCCTATGGCTATGTCCATGAAGTTTTGGTGCTTATGATTGTATATCTTTGGATGTAATCGTTACTCATCTCTATTGACGAATCGCTTGTTCATAATTTACCCCTAAATGATTTTTGTCCTTTCTTTTACCCTAGATTCTCAAGCACCGACCATAACTGACTGTCCCATGAATATAACTGGGAATTCCAGTTCTGGGAACACAGTCAATATCACATGGACTCCGCCTACTGCCACCGACAACACTGGGATGGTTAGTCTAACTTCAGACTATAATCCTGGAGACTCGTTTGCCATCGGGACAACAGTAGTGAACTATACCGCTACAGATGCATCGGGAAACACTGTCACGTGTTCGTTCTATGTCAC
This sequence comes from Echinarachnius parma, assembly GCA_037951105.1. NCBI lineage: Eukaryota > Metazoa > Echinodermata > Echinoidea > Clypeasteroida > Echinarachniidae > Echinarachnius > Echinarachnius parma. Next base: position 71,065 of record JBAMJV010014047.1, read on the forward strand.
GGTACTAGCAGGTATGTGCAAAGTGACGTTTTCAACCAATACCGGTACTTAAACTAAGGTTATGTTTTTCCTTGTAGATCACGGCATTCCCGAAGCTACACTCATACCTCTTTCTTTTGTGTCATATAACATTAATAATGCGCAATCTTTAATGTCAAGTCTAAATTAGCGAGCCAGATGTAAATGTCTCACATAAACAAATCAAAAGTAATTATGATTATTTAGGGGCCTACAGGTAAATTGTATTTGATATTGATTAATTGATTTGATTTTTAAAATGTATTTGTTGATTCTTATTTTAATTTGTTTTAGATTTGTATGCCTATTTGTATCAGGGGGAGGTGGGCTGTGGTATCCTGACCGAATGTTTTTAATCGTGTGTTTAATCTACAAGAACAATCCCAGCACCACAACCATCAACATGAAACGCGGACAATTCCTGACTTACAATCAATTGTAACTTACGATCGATTGTATCTCTTTCGGATACGGGGCCATGGTGTATAACCGATCACCAATAATATTGAGTCCTGGGGGTGTTTCACTAAAATCGATTTTGGGATCGATTTTTAGTATGTAAAAAGATGATGAAATTGATTTAATGTTTAGTGAAACTGTTAAACCATTTCAAATCTGTAGAATTTCACAGTCCTGGAAGAACCGAGGAGTGTTTTACTAAGCATCGAAATCGATATATGCATTTATTCCATTTTCCATTGGTCATTCTTGCATGAAGTGTTCATACCGTATAGTTCAGAGTCTATCATTAATTTCAGGGGAGGATGAAACATGCTGGTTACAATGTCTTGGATAGGGAGATCTTATTCCGCCCAGGTATTGAAGTGGTTAATCCTTAGAACCCATAGAGAAGATGTTAAACTTGTCCAGGATTTGACAATATCTACAACGTTTATGTTTTTTTCCTGGAAGATGGACATGTCACATGAATAAAAAAATCCACACTGTTAATAATGTAAATGGGTCTACGGGTAAAATGTATTTGATATCGATTGATTGATTGTTTTGTTTAAATGTATCTGTTTACTCGTTTATGTATGTATTGTATATTTATGCATTATCATTTTATTTTCTTTCTTTTTTTTTTTTAGGGGGGGGGGGGGCAGTGGAATCTTAACCGAATGTCATTAATCGTGTTTTTAATCTACAAAAAACGAAACGGGCACGACGGCCACCACCAAGAACAACAAAAACAACCATCAAAAGCAACAACATTATAATAAAAATACATCAACAACAACAGCATTTTGTCTGCCATGCCGATATCTGTGTAATGCAGCCCTATGGCTATGTCCATGAAGTTTTGGTGCTGATGATTGTATATCTTTGGATGTAATCGTTACTCATCTCTATTGACGAATCGCTTGTTCATAATTTACCCCTGAATGATTTTTGTCCTTTCTTTTACCCTAGATTCTCAAGCACCGACCATAACTGACTGTCCCATGAATATAACTGGGAATTCCAGTTCTGGGAACACAGTCAATATCACATGGACTCCGCCTACTGCCACCGACAACACTGGGATGGTTAGTCTAACTTCAGACTATAATCCTGGAGACTCGTTTGCCATCGGGACAACAGTAGTGAACTATACCGCTACAGATGCATCGGGAAACACTGTCACGTGTTCGTTCTATGTCACGGTACTAGCAGGTATGTGCAAAGTGACGTTTTCAACC